>JAOTQR010028354.1:0-16396 GCA_025774065.1 Solanum ossicruentum | reverse complement strand
ACACATACACACACACACACACACACACACACACACACACACACACATATATATATATATATATATATATATATATACTAAAAACCAACATTTCAAAACCAAACAAAGTATCCATAGATAGCAAGTAAGGGTTGGGGTCAAAATATGAAACACTTGGTGCTAAGCACTGACGTCTGTCTAGTCCTGGGGGTCCTGAGCCACGGTCTCCTTCTCTGTAGGATGGGCTGCAGCTGCTTGTGAACTACTCTGTCCCTGTGCAATCCGCTGCTCTCGATCTTTTTGTATAGCTACCAGAGCTAGGGACTCTTACACCACCTCATCTGGTATCGGCTCCTCTAATGTTGATGCCTCATCGTCAGTCCTGGGCCTCTTCCAACTTTTATCTGAGTCCTCACTCTTGAGAGGCCTCTTCCCGTGGGCATGTGGGAAGTCATCGAATAAGTCAAATATAACATCACCCGCCGATGCCAGCTCCAGGATTGATATTGGGGCCGCTAATGTCTTCAACGAGTCGACCTTGAACTTGGTCAACTCCTCTGTCACTGCGCTCATGTCAGCAGGTCGGGCATCCACGAGCCTCTTTTGGATCCTCTCTTTGAAGGCGTCTACTCGAGCATCCACTACTCTAACTCTCTGATCGATTATGTCACGAGTGAATGCCTTTGCCCTCCTATGAGGCCAGGACCATTTGACTGACCCATGATTTGATCTGGCCAGCTAACCTCTGCAACTAGAACTCTAGTGTGGCTACCCTACGCATCAATGCCTGGAGACATAAAAGAATCAACCTGTATACTAGAAGGTACTGGTGTAGGAGTGCTGGAAGATAGCATCTCCTCGATCTCAATAGCTGGAGATGGCTCTGCAGTAGCTGGAGTAGCACTGGTGGTGGTTGGGGCTTGTTCTTGAGTCCAAGGCTCAACAGGGAATGACTTTGGGATAGGAGGAGAAGCTGCTCTCTATAGGGCCACCGGGTTCTCATAAGCCTTGATCAAGCTGGGATCCATAGTGCGTGTGGCCTCTACATAAAGGTCATGGTGGGGATCAACACGAATACCTGCTGAATTGCACAAGCGATGAATCAAGATAGGGAATGGCAGTGAGGTACTAGTCCTGACAGCGGACTCGTATATCTGCTTAACCATAACTCGGGCCTAATTAATCTTGTAGCTAGCTAAGATGCTGGCTAGTAGTACTGCTCGCTCCAAGGTGATCACATTATCTGTGCCTGATATGCCAACAAATAACAGACCACCAAAACTTGGCCTGTAAGGAGAGATGGGTTTTCACGATCTGATAAGCGTGGTTTGTGACTCACGTAGGTGCAAAACCCTCCTCGCATATCTGGCTGGCTATCAACTAAAGTAGCTCAATTTTGACCCCAACATCCTTTTTGTTCACCGTTTTCCACATCTTCAAAATTCTCTTATCGTACTCTATGGTGGAACGAAAGGCACTCTGTAGTTGGGCCCAAATGGAACCCGTCAAATGGTCTCCTCAGAAATATCAACTCTCCGACCCCTGACCAAAACTACTCGTGGTCTGGGCTGATCAATAGACTTCTTGTTCTTAGGCAGGCCTCAGAGGAGAGTAGCATAATACGCCGCATAAAACTCTTGGACCAAATAAGGGGCATATTTTCCCAATCGCTGTGAAGTCCATCAGAGTCCGAGTCTATCAATCTTTGCATCCAACCTCGATACCCTATCCAACCTGGAGTCATTTAACCTTAACTCCTCGTGGAACTGCCTGAGTGGTTTCCCTTGCCCTTTTAACTCCAATCCCTTAGCGTAGACCGTCTGCATTCTTGGAACTCCCCATCTTGGATCAACTGGAGGTTGTGACTCTACCTCCTCCTGCTGAGTATGTGACTCCTTCTCTGATTCTATCTCAGTGTGAGTCAGAGTCATCTATGGTGAACTACTATCGGACCCAGTTCCATTGTCCTGCTCGTCAGACTGGGAGGGGCTCTCAACCTCTACTGGGGCCCAAGCAGTATGACCTCGAGTTGGAGGCACATTTGCCTCGGGGTCAATTCGGACTCTGTGGACTTCCACATATCCCTCAGACTATTTTGTTTCAGAGGATTCGTCTACTAACTTCCTCCTAAAGGCTTGTATGGCTTGTTTGTCTTTCGGAGGCATTATACCTATAAATTAATAGCACATATTACAAAGTGACCACCATAGTGTTTGTTAAAACAACAAACAACTAAGCAAATAACAAAGAAGAGAAAAGAAGCAACAAAAGAAGCATAAAAAAATTCACTGAACCAGTTACAGGTTTCCAAATACATGGCACAGGTACGCCTCATAGGGTCACCTATGAGTTGTACAATAGCCTCGTAGTGCAAAGGTACCTGAAAAATATCATTCTAATCCCAGATACGAGCCACATGTCTGATTCATAGGATAACTTATGAATCGTAGCCTAGGCTCGTAGTAGGAAACAAAATACAAATAAAATTAAGGCAGATCCTACGATTCCCCTACTACGATTCGTAGATGGGCCTCATATGGTAAGTGTTAAGGAATCACAGGTGACTGTTGCCTCATATGAGGGGCCACTACGAGTCGTAGGGGGTTCTACGATTCGTAGGAAAGCCTCGTAGCAGAAAACAACTGCACCTATAGTGCCTGCACCTTCACCACACAACCTATCATTAATCAGAACATCATTCAAGCATGATTTGAAGCAAGTCTCAATAAATTTCACAGGTATGACAAGTATAACCCTATCCATGAATGTTCGAACACAATTTCCCAACAATTTGATTTACTAACTCATAATTAAACAACGACTTCTTGACACATTCAAAAATCCCCCACAAGTATTCGATCTTTGAATTCACAAGCGTTAACATTAACACAAAATTTGGGTAGTTCAAAAAGGGATCAAAAGCAAAGTAATCCTGAGGATGTCCTAAAAACCCATTTTCATTTCAATCAACACACACCACAATCAAATTCCACTTTGACATGAATTTATATAATGATCAATCAATACTCATGCACTAAACACATATGATCAACATGCCAGCATCACAGTTAACCAGCAAAGGCGATATCACCATTCCAAATAACATTAGGGCACATTAATCGACCAAAACCTAGTCCTCATATCTAAGTAAGCATATTCACAAGGGTATTCCAAATATCCTCACTGAACACACAATCACATAAAAATAAATAATAATTACCGCATGAGTGTGCCAAAATCAAACAAGGAAACTTATCACTTGAGAGAGTGAAGAATAAGAAAAGTTCACTGCTTAATTGAAAATGAGGCCAAAAAAACCCTAGAGAGTTGGTGTCGGTAAATCTCGTTGGAGAATGACGTGAGTTGATAGAAAATTTCATCAGAGATGATAAACAGGAGTTATGGGGAACTTTTGGGGGAAGTAGCCGATCAAATATTGGGAAATTAGGGGTCAAATGAATTTTGACCCCTTAAATACTCGATCCAGGTTAACTTTTACAATTCTGCATATCGAGTCTATGAAACCCCGACTACAAGAGTCATAGGTGTCCGACGACTTATAGGTCTTGGTCACATAGCAGACCTAATACTTAAAAAAATTTTAGAATCCATACTTGGGTACTACGAACCCCACCTACGACTCGTAGATGACCCTACGAATCGTAAGGTTGGCTCGTAGTATGTGTGCCAACTTTAAGTCCTTACTGTTTCCCCCTTCGAGGCATGACTGCGAGCCATGGTGTGAGCTACGACTCATAGGCCTGCTCCAAATGCTATTTTCTTGAACTCTTCAGCTTTTGATCAGTTCCTATAAATCACACTTCATGATACACCAATGTATAGAACGATACAACTGATTCAGTGTCTCACACATCAAAACAAGCAACAAACTACTACCTAACAATTCTAACAAATGACATAAACTTAAAACAATCCAAAAACATAAAAGATACTTGGATTGCTCCCCAAGAAGCGCCTTGTTTAACATCATGGCTCGACTTTATCATCATTCGTCAGCAAAAGTCTTCAATGGACCAAACTTCACTCTTTAACTCATCTGGATATTTCATGGATTGTCGGATGTCAAACACCACTTCTATGTCATTGACCTTGAACCGTAGTTGACCCGAATCCATATCCACTAAGGCTCTCCCGATGGCTAGAAATGGTCTTCCCAATATAATGGGCACCTCGAAATCAACTACATAATAAAGGATCACAAAATATGCGGGAAAGATGAATTTATCAACCTTTAAAAGCACATCAAGAAATATTCCTTCTGGATTTTTGATAGTTCGATCCACTATGAGCAACCACATTCTCGTTGGAGTAGGAGTGTCAAGACCAAGCTTTTCAAACATGATAAGAGGCATTAGATTAATACTCGCTCCTAAATCGCACAATGCACTTGCGAATTTAACATTTCAATGGTGCCAGGGATGATAAATGCACCGAGGTCCTCTCATTTTTGAACAAGGCATTTGGTCATAATCGCACTACATTGTTGGAGCTTTTGTGAGAGCTCTTGGCTCAAAGTGCGTTTCTTTGTCACCAAATCCTTTACAATTTAGTGTACCCAGGCATCTTCTCTAAAGCTTCTAGAAGGGGAATGTTGATGGATAGTTTCTTCAACCTCGAGAGGAAGTGTTTGAACTTACCCTCCTCTTCTTTTTTCTTAAGCCTTTGAAGGAAGGGAGGAGGAGGTTTTGGAATCATCTTAACCTTTTCTTGCTCTCTTACTTCATGTCTTTGCATCCCAACATTCTCCTACCCTTCTCTCTCACCCATAACTTCACCACCAATACCTTCCTCACAAGCTTCATCCTCGATCATTGGCATAGGGGGATCTATGGTGCTTTTCCCACTCCTAGTCATGATCGCCATGCAATGCTCGTCATTCTTTGAATTTTAAACTGAATTTCTTGGTAAGGTGCCCTTTTGGTGTTGATTCAATTGCGAAGAAACTTGCCCAAATTGTTGTTCTAGTTGTTTAATCGCCACAGAGTGAGACTCTATCTTTTGGTTTATACTTGAAATGTTCGACTCCATTCCTTTCAAGTTCTCATCTTGGTGGTCGGCTCTTTTCAACAACTTGTAAAACATCTCTTCAATCCTTGAAGCATTTGGCGTGACATCACAATTGTGGGCAGTATATAAGGACCATTTCTATAGCCATCTCTTCTACCCCATTCGGCATCCAACACTCTCTCTCTTTCATAGTAGCCACCTCAGTTATCTCTATAAGTACCATCAAAGTTGTAGTTCTGACCTTGATTCTCAAAACCTTGCCTCCAATAGTCCGAGTTGGACCCTTGGGGGTTATTCCGGAAACCTGCTGCTCGGTTTCTCATGAAACAAACATCTTCATCAAAGAATGGTCTTCATACATAGGAGCCTTAGGAGGTTGGTGGGTGACCGCTTGGACACTTTCTTGGTTTTGCTTGAAGGCCAAGTTCATACTCGTGCGAAGTTGAGCAAGCTGCTCCATGATCTCTTCGTTGACCTTAGCTTGCTCATTGTTGGTGTTGACTGCACAAGAATTCTTCATTGCACCTCGCTCTCTTTGACCCCATGCTCTATTGGTTTTAACCACTTGTTCCATCCTTGCGGCTATCAATGCAAAAGGTTGGTCAAGAAACATGCCTCCTATGATTATATAGGCACAAGCTTGACTATTCTCATCAAGAGCCCGATAGAAAATCTTAACCAATGCATCATCAACAATCTTATGATCAAGGACCATCCTCAAGCATTTAGTGAATCTCTCCTATATGGTACTAATAGAGTCACCCGATAATTGCTCAAAATTGTTTATTTTATCTTTAAGTTTAAGCTTCTTTGATCTTGAGAAATATCTCTCTAGAAACACTCTCTGAAGCTCTGCCAACTTGTCATTGCACCCGAAGGAAGCTCAGACAACAAAATAGCTGCATTACCAGTTAGTGACAATGGAAACACCCGCAAACCAACTGCATCAAGAGAAAGATTTTGTGTCCCTATGACACTTTTGCAGACAAAGAAAATATTATGGAGATGATGATTGGGTCCTCTGAAGGTAGCCTGTAAATAACCCACAATTTTGGAGTATTTGAAGTTTCCAATTGACACTAAGAACTTAGCATCTACCAGTAATGGAGGCAGCACTATAGCACCAATAACTTCCATGGCCATAGGGTTGAAGCAATATTGATTCCAACCATAAGCGTTCTCGTTGAAATCCCTACGTTGTGGCCCATCATCCCTCGGAGGTATATTCTTTTCTCTTTCCATATCATCATTGATATTCATTTCTTCCTCAACCGCGATATCCTCATTCACCTGAGCCATTCTTCTAAAGATTCGATGGATCTCCAAATTGATTGGAGCTAAGGGATTGCCTTGGCTCCTTATGTTGGGCATACAACCTAGTACACCCTTTAAATAAAATCAAACAATAAAAGTATAATACAAGAGAATCTAGAAATTAATACTTGAACTAACTAATAGTGAAATCAAGTCAAGAACCTAGTTGTATTCCCTATCAACGGTGCCATAATTTTTTAATGATGTTCACGCTCCAATAAGAAAGAGGTCGCTGTAAGCAATTAACCTAATTGAAGGTTAGGGTCGAATCCACAGGGAATACGGGGCTTGACTATAGAGATCCACTATTAATCATTTCAAGCATCGATTGCTAAAATCTCTAAATGAGGGGGGGGTTGTGATTGAAGAATAAAAATAAAAATAAACATTATACTAACTATGCGAGAAGACACTCAAATTTGGGGACAACTTAGGAATTATGTTCCCCATGATTCATTGACTCAATTACCCTAAACAACACAACTCTAATTGAGAATTCACATGCAGGATGGTAACTTAGGTTCTTCCAGCCCTCTTATGAAAGTGAAGGTCAAATTTCACAATCGCGCATGGTCAGCAACCATGGTGTGCCAACTAATCGTACCCATTGTCCCAATCAACCTCCCCTTGGTCAGGTTTAGTTGATTAGATGAGAACACATCAATCAAATCCTATCATTTACTTCTTTTTTCGCATTCGTCACTACCTTGGTCGAGATCTTGATAGTAGACGGGGTTTGGTTTGGTGTTGGCCACCACTAAACAACAATCAAGATAAAGGAAAATAAATAATACATGCAAAACCCCAATCAAAAAAATGCACAAAGTCTAGGTTATTTCAAGTTAACTACTCATGGTTCCCACAATCCCAAGTTGTGGGTGCTTCGCTATTCATGACTAAGGCAAAATCAACAACAACGAGAATGGAAGATATAGGTGAGAGTTTACCCAAAACAATGAAGAATAAGAACATCACAAGTTACAAACTACAAGCTTGGATAAATGGAGAATGAGTACAATGTGAATTTGCAATCCCCAAAAGTGGTCTTCAAAGGAAAAATAGAAATCTACACTAAACCCTAGAAATATCCTAGAGAGAATATTCAAAGTGAATCTACAAAAATATTCAAGTCTCTCCTCCTTTAAGAAAAACCTATCATAAAGTATTTATAGTATTTACAATTCAACCCTAAAAAGGAAATAGAAATGGCAGCTGGTAGCAGGTACGTCACGCAGGTTTAACTTATAAGGTGACCTAAGAGTCATAATCGAGGTCTCGTATCAGGCAGTTTGTATTTTGGACTTAACTATTATGACCCACTAGTATGAGTCGTTGCTTGGGCTACGACTCGTATGCTCTTTTAATACTCTAGGCCTTCGGTTCTTGGTCCAAACTTTTAGTTCTTTGTTTCTTACTATGAACCCATCTAAACGAGTCATAGTGAGACCTACGACTCATAGAGTGGCCTCTTAGGACTGCCCTCCACTTAGCAAATTTTTGCTCACTGTTTGTTGCCATGAGATCACCCTACACTCGTAGCTTGAGTTACGACTCGTAGGATGGCTCGTATATTCTACAATTTAGAAAAATCTGTAATATTCTCCTAAAATCATGCCAACCTATCTTTTTTACAATAACAACATAAAACACAAAAAACCATAAAAGGTCGTATTAAGAACTCGCAAAATCCCTTGTTTTAGGTGCCAAATATGCAGTATTTTGACAACATATCAGTATTTGCTTTGAAAATTTGGCATCATTATTTGTATGGAGTGCATGTTGATGTGTTTACCAATCATAAGAGTCTCTAACATGTTCACTCAAAAAGATCTCTATTTGAGGCAACGATGGTGGTTAGAGCTACTTAAGGATTATCATGTGAGTGTGCATTATCATCCTTGTAAGGCTAATGTTGTGGCAGATACTTTGAGTAGGATGTCTATGAGTAGCCTGCTCATGTTGATAGTGGGGGCAAATAGGCGGCTAGAGAGATCTATCGGTTGGCTAGGTTGGGGGTTAGGTTGGAAGAGGTATATAATGGTGGTATTGTGGTTGTTGATAGTTCAAAGTCTTTCTCAGTTGATGAGCAAAAAGCAAAGCAAGATCATGACTCTTCTTTATTAGAATTGAAGGCCTTGGTGAGAGAGGGCAAGGTGGAAGTTTTCTCTCAAGGGGGAGATGGTGCTCTTAGATACCAAGGTAGGTTGTGTGTGCCTTTGTTAATGATTTGAGAAAGAAGATTCTTGATGAGGCTCATAATTCTTCTTATTTTATTCACCCCGGTTCTACCAAGATATATAGAGATTTAAGGGATGCGTTTTGGTGGTGGTATGAAGAAAGATATTATTGCCAAATTTGTATCTGGTTGTCATAGTTGCCAACAAGTCAAAGCCGAACACCAAAGGTCAGGTGGCCTAACCTAAGACATAGAGATTCCTACTTGTAAGTGGGAGGAAATTAACATGGATTTTGTGGTTGGGTTGCCTAAGACTAGAAAGGGTTTTAATTCTATTTGGGTTGTGGTTGATAGAATGACAAAGTCAACACATTTCCTACCGGTTAAGACTACTTATGGGGCCCAAGACTATGCTAAGTTGTACATCATGAGTTGGTTAGATTGAATGGGGTGCCCTTGTCTATCAAACCGAATTGTGGTGCTCAATTCACTTCACACTTTTGGAGGTCCTTCCAAAGTGTTCTTGGTACCAAGGTTTAGCTTAGTATGACTTTTCACCCTCAAATGGATGTCTTAGCCTAAAGAACTATCCAAACTCTTGAGGATATGCTTAGAGCTTGTGTTTTGGAGTTTAAGGGTAGTTGGGATGATCACCTTCCGTTGTTTGAGTTTGCTTATAATAATAATTATCATTCTAGCATTGGTGTGGCTTTTTTTTGAGGCCCTTTATGGTAGACGTTATAGATCACCAATTGGGTGGTTTGAAGTGGGAGAAATGACTTTGTTGGATTCGGATCTGGTCATGGAGGCTATGGAAGAGGTAAGGTTGATTAGAGAAAGATTGAAGAAAGCCCAAAGTCATCAGAAGTGCTATGTTGATCTGAGGAGAAGGGAGCTTGAATTTGAAGTTGGTGATAGTTTGACTCATGAAGGGTGTGGTTCATTTTGGTAAGAAGGATAAATTGAGTCCAACATTGTGGGTCCTTATAGGATGTTGAGGAGTTGCCTAGTGAAATGGACTTAGTTCATTCGGTCTTTCATGTATCCATATTGAGGAAATGTGTAGGTGATCTGAATGTCATTGTTCCATTGGATGTTGTAGGGGTTGTTCAAGACAGCTTGACTTATGAAGAAGTTCCAGTAGAGATCTTGGATAGATAAGTGAAGAGGTTGAGGAACAAGGATATTGGCTTCCGTCAAGGTCCGTTGGAGGAATTAACAAGTCGAAAGTACTAAATGGGAGGCCAAAGCGGAAATGCAAAAGCGATATCCTCATCTCTTTCAAACTACTCAAGCCTAAGGTACTAATTCTAAGTCTCCTATGTGAAGTCTTATGTTTCAACCCCTTTGCATGCATTCATGTTTATGTTGACGAGTTCATAATGATTTTTGGCACTTATGTTGAGATTTTGAAAATGGTGTTAAAGTGCATTATTATATTCTTGGTGGGGCTGATTTCTTCATGATTATTCTTCTTATATGTGTTTCTTTGACATTCAAGGATGAATGTTCCCAAGGGGAAGATATTAAAACGACCCTCAAAAGTGCATAAAAATGTGCCTCAATTTTTTCCGGAATTGTAATTTCCATATATCTCAAAATTCGTGTGTGATATCAAAAATCTTACTTAATATTCTTGATCAGGGGGCAAAATTGAGTGGGAAATGGGTCTAACCCCGATTTTAGCACAACCGTATCAAAATTTGAAAATCTATAATTTTGTTTATCTAGTGTCTGTCTGCGATGGCACCGCAACGCGCCTCCATCGCGAACCAATGTTATTTTAGCACAGTTTTCTTGTTCAGTCCAAGGGTTTTGGGTCTTGGACTAAGTCTTGCTATGCATGAAAATACCTATACTTAAACATATTTCACCTTCACATCATACAAGACATTTCCCAATACTCTCCCAAACACTTAGACAAATATTTTACTCAAAATCAAGGGTTCCAAGCTCATAACAGATCTTAAGGATTTCACTCAAGCTTCAAGTCTCCATGCCAATCTTCATCAAGAAATTCTCCAAAACTAAGGTATGTCAGTTTCAACCATTGAGTCCTTTCACCTATGGTGTCCAATCTTCCTTTTCACCTAAATTGCTAGTTTCTAAGTTGATTTTACTTATGAGTTTTCTATTATGAATTTGACTATGAACTGTGTTGTGGTTTTGTAAAAGTGTGACAGTTTAAGCATGTTTTGAGCTATGAATCTTAGACCTATCTTGAGATTTCATGAAGGGTTTGATGTATATTGCATGAAGGTATTACCAAGTGTTGGTGGGTAGTTTTACATTAAGTTTCTTGCATGATTTCACTCTTGAATTGCATGGTTTAACCCTAGCATTACACACCCACCAAGTGTTTGATAAAATGTCCAAATTATGTTTCTTGAGTTGTTGAAGGCCTAATGCATGGCATATGAGTTAAATGACTTTATGATGATGAAAGGATGGTATACATGTGTTGATTTCATGAGAAGTATCTATTGTATTGTGAGTTAACCATAGCCGATTGAGGGGTGATGCCTCAATCGCCTCAGACGGGGGTGGTATGCCATCAACCAATTGAGGGGTTGGTACCTCAATCACTTCCGGCAGGGTGGTCATGTCCATCAACCAATTGAGGGGTTGGTACCTTAATCTCCTCGGATGAGGGTGATAAGCATCAACCAATTGAGGGGTTGGTACCTCAATCACTTCTAAGAGGTAGTCTACCTTGTATTCCAAGTACTAAGTTTGCTTGGTCTATAGAGATAGTCTCTTCCTTTACATGTAATATGTTATATATAAGCATGTTTTACTTCAAGCATCACTCATACATGACATATTGTTATATGCTATCAATTTCCTATGATATTGCATTTTGCTTATGTTTCTTATCTCTTGTTACATTGCACCTACATACTTAGTACATTCAAATGTACTAACACATACTCTACACTTACATGATTTTACAATGTAGGAACCAGAGCTATAGTGTTGTGAGTTGACCATAGCCAATTGAGGGGTGATGCCTCAATCGCTTCGGATGGGGGTGGCAAGCCATCAACCAATTGAGGGGTTGGTATCTCGATCACTTCCAACGGAGGGTGTTTATGTCCGTCAACCAATTGAGAGGTTGGTACCTCAATCACTACTAAAGGGTAGATTACCTAGGATTCCGAGTACTAAGTTGCTTGGTCTATGATGATGGTCTCTTACTACATATGTAATATGTTCTATGTAAGCATGTTTTATTTCAAGCATCACTCATGCATACCATGTTGCTATATGCTCATTTATTGCCTAATTATGCATTTCGATTATGTTGCCTATCTTTGTTTCATTTCATCCTATATAATTAGTACATTCAAACGTACTAACGCATATTCTATGCCTACATGATGTTACTATGTAGGAACCAAAGCTCCACTTGATCATCCTTCTTGTCCACGTGGCTAATACAATTACTCTCAAGCTAGTTAGTGAGTCCTCAATTTCGGGGATAAGGTATTTGATTTTATGCTATGTATAAAGACTCTCTTTCCTTTTATTGTATGTTTTGACTATGAGGGTAAGTCTGGTTGCTTGTCTTGGCCCCCGCTAAGTTCTATTTTAGAGGTGTTGTTGGACAAGTTATGTAAAGATGCTATGAGCCTTGACTCTCTGATGTTTTATGATATGAAAGATGTCCCTTAGCCCCGTGTTCCTTTATTCCTAATCTTTTATTTTTATTTAATTACTTTTGTGACCAATGATGTTTAATGATATAATAAGAGGCTTGATTGGGGTCCCCTTTGAGTTCTCTATTCGTCGTGTCACATCTAGGCCCTAGGCTTGGGTCGTGAAAGATGGTTGCTTTTCTAGGTCGTTACCTCCCTTAAAGCTTGATTAATTGAACTTGTCTCTTATGCATATGCTTTGCCCGAGGATTGGAATTGCCCAGCTTGAATTCGGGGAGGATTATATTAAGAGAATGGAAATTCAGATATGGATTAAGGTGATTTGTATATTACAATTAGCTCTAATTTGTTCAGGTTCA
Organism: Solanum ossicruentum; assembly: GCA_025774065.1. NCBI lineage: Eukaryota > Viridiplantae > Streptophyta > Magnoliopsida > Solanales > Solanaceae > Solanum > Solanum ossicruentum. The sequence continues at coordinate 3,881 of JAOTQR010028354.1, read as the reverse complement.
CTATTGGCCTTCTCTGAAAAAGTATCTCTGTTGCCTCATGGATGCGTGAGTGGAAGATCATCCTACTGTGCATATTGTGGTATGACAGTGTTGTTTCAAAATTGGTGCCATGGCTAGTTTCTGAATTAGTAGTCGCTTTTGGGGGGTCGAATTTCTTGTTGGCTTATAAGTCTTATTCTTGATGGTGCATTCTGATGTTGTAGCTCTCAAGAATTAAACTACTTGAAAGATTAACGGCCTTGAGAATTGTATGATTGACTCTTGGTTACTTGTTGTGAGTCCCCTCTCTTCGCCTTATGTTCGAGGACGAACATCGTTTTTAGTGGTGAATGATGTAATGAACCTGAAGGTCATTTTTGATATTTTTGGCCAAATTATCATTTTGGACTTCTTGATAGTTGCTTTGTGTCATATTTTTTCAAGTCTGAAAGTTGAATTTTGGATATCTGGCGAAAAGCCTGACTTTTATAAAAGAAAGAGTTCTTCAAAGGTTTGAGGTTTCTGGTCATTCTGAGTTTCGAGTGTTAGTTTGTGATTCTGTCAATTCCATCAGCTCCAGAATCTTGAACCTGGTCCAGGAGAACTTGCAAAACTTAATTTGGAGTTAAAACAAAGATTTTATGCCCAAAGTTGCAATTCTAGGTTATTTTGGATCATAAGTTTGACTTTGATCAATATTTAGAGTTTAGAGGCTTGGATTGGAATTTCGTTAGCTCTAGCAGTTCCGGATGATGAAACCAATGCTAGAAATGACTTCATTGTATTTTTTAGCGCCTCTGTGAATATTTTGAGTTTTTAGAGTCCAAAACTAGTTTAAATGATCCTTCTCGAGTTCAGCAACACGGAGGTTCTGTACTCAGATTCTACTAATTTCATTGTGTGATGATCATTGTTTCTTGTAGGGTTACATATTTGGTTGGTGTTCACGGGGTTCTAAACAAATCCCCAAGGGCCCATTCTCATTTTAGTGGTGCTGTGTTGCTGATTTCTGTTGTTTCTGGTGCAGGTTGAGTTAATCTATGCGTTCTCACCCTTAGCTCCTCATCGCGAAGGTTAATAGACCTCTGTGTTTGCGGAGTTGTAGGAGTTAGACTCCATGAACTTCTGCGTTGTGGAAGCTTATCCACATTTGCGAAGTGCAGTAACTCCATAAGCCTCAGCGTTCACGGATGTTTGTCCGCATTTGCAAGGTGTTATATACCTGTGAACCAATTAATTCTTTTAAAGACATGTTTAAATCCATTTTCACCATTTTTGGCATTCTATGCTTCATTTTTTCAAGGGAGATTTCAAGTGTAATCAATTGGGTAACTATGTTCTAACCTATTTCAATTATTTTTATTGATTATTTTATGTTTTTAACATCCAAATTTGGGAATTTAATGGTGAAATTTGGGGATTTTTGGGACTTTGATTTTCAAATTTTAATTGGTGATTTCTCCTTCATCTGAACTCTATTTTTGAATTGGTTTTCACCGTTGGAATCCTTATCATAAGGAGAACATTTTCATGTATTAACTTTCAAATTTTGGCTACTTTTTCTGGCATGGAATTCTTTTATCATTTATTGTCTTGCTCCTTATTGATTGATTTTAGTGTCATTAGATTCATTATGTGATTGTGATGCTATATTTGAATAAATTTTGGTGAGTTGGAGTACCGTGGAAAGGGAAAAGCTTCGGTGTTGGCTTGATTTGGGACTTTGTATAAGGCAAGTGGACTTCTAACCTCTTGTTAAGTATGAATGAACCTTATATGCTCTTATATGTGTGTCATTGTGTATACAGGGGATAGAACTATATTATTGTAGGATTGATCATGACTTTTCGTATTGAATACTTGTTCATATGGCGATATATTGAGTTATAAATTAATTGTGAATTCATAATCTATGTCATCTTGTGTTATGATTGATACATCGAGACTTTGATGATATTGAAACACTGATGATATTGAGATGTTGATGGTATTGAGACACTAAGATCACTATGATGTTGATATTATGATATAATTGTGATCATGCACCTTGCATCCATCATTACTTGTCATTGATTTTTGTGATGACTACGATCGAGATGTGAATAATGTAACATGTGGATTGGTGTCTGAGGTTTCTACCGATTGAGCCGAAGTAACATGTCGGTGGTCCGAGGTCATTTCTGAATAGTCCAAGGTTATTTTCGAAGAGGTGACATGAGCCGAGATTATTGCCTACTATGTTCACAGATACACTGTCTAATTGAGAGCCCCATGGATTCCGTAAAAGGCATACATATATGCTCAGTGGATGTGTATTCTAGGATAAGTATGCATCATGATTATTTGACATTACATCACATTATTTACATCTCATGGTACTCACTTCGTCTCATATCACTCTAGTTTACTGTTATTATATGAAATGTTATGTGATTGAATATCTATTATATCATTTGACTTGTTTATAGCAGTACATCTTTAAGCAGAAAGACCTAAACTTAAGATAGCAGAGATGGCTAAAGCTGATAAAGGATTATGATGTTAATATACTATACCATCCGGGGAAGGCAAATGTGGTAGCCGATGCTCTGAGTTGTAAGGCAATCATAAATACTGGTGATCCAGCTGTGATAAGTCAAGGAGAGGCTAAGGATCTACGTCAGTTAGCCAAATTGGGAGTTCGCCTTCTTGAAACTCCAAAGGAAGAGGTTATTATGCAGAATGCTGCGGAGTTTTCATTGGTAATGGAGGTGAAAGAAAAACAGTTCGATAATCCTGTTCTATGAAAGCTTAAAGAAAAGGCGAGTCAGGGTACAATAAAGGGATTTGACCTTACACAAAATGGAGTACCTTACTGCAGAATAGATTATGTATGCCTGATGTTAACGGATTAAGAAAGAGGATAATGGGAGCAGCCCATCATTCCCGATATTCCATCCACCCAGGATCAACTAACATGACCTGAATGGAATATTCTGGTGGGGAGGCATGAAAAAGGACCTTGCATAATTCGTAGCTCAATGTCCAAATTGCCAACAGGTAAAAGTAGAACACCAAAAGCTAGGAGGTTATATGCAGTGTATAGAACTTCTAACATAGAAGTGGGATATGATCAATATGGATTTTGTTGCAGGTTTGCCTCGCTCATTTCAGAAATCTAACTCTATATGGGTAATAGTTGACAGACTTACAAAGTCAGCATACTTCTTGCCAGTTAGGAGTGATTATACAGCTAAAGAGTATGCCAAGCTATACCTAAAAGAGATAGCCAGGCTACACGGAGTCCCAATCTCCATTATATCTGATCGAGGAGTTCAATTCACTGCAAACTTTTGGAAGTCCTTCCAAAGGAATTTAGGGACACAAGTGAATTTGAGTACAGCTTTCCACCCTCAAACAGATGGTCAAGCAGAACGTACCATTCAGACACTTGAAGATATGATGCGAGCTTGTGCATTGGACTTTAAAGGTAGTTGGGTGGACCAATTGCCACTTATTGAGTTTGCCTATAACAATAGCTACCACGCGAGTATCAAGATGGCACCTTATGAAGCTTTCTATGGAAGGAAATGTAGGTCACCAATTGGATGGTTTAAAGTGGGTGAAACCACCTTGCTTAGGCCAGATCTAATACAACAAGCCATGGAAAAAGTTAAGGTAATATAGCAGCGGCTAGAAACAGCCCAAAGTCGTCATAAATCATATATGAATGCCAAGAGGAGAGGACTGGAATTCTTAGTAGGTGATTGGGTATTTTTAAAGGTGTCTCCAATAAAAGGGGTTATGAGATTTGGTAAGAAAAGAAAACTGAGCCCACGTTATATTGGGCCATATCAGATTATTAAGAGGTTCGGGCAGGTTGCATATGAACTAGAGCTACCCCAAGAGCTTTCAATGGTTCA
>JAOTQR010028343.1:0-16397 GCA_025774065.1 Solanum ossicruentum | reverse complement strand
GATAATCCAATAAAATGCACTTGTTAAATGAAACCAAAATTAGGGCAGCAACTTTAGTATAATATCTATAACTCATACCATGTCAAGAACATCATTTCTCTTCACAATACATCCCATAAACCATAGAGAAGTCACTAAAATAAAAGGAAAATGTGCAGCAACTTTCAACACAGAATCTGTCCAGATTTTCCAGTACCAACATACTAGCAGATACTTCTTGTTTTTCATAAGAAAACCATACTAAACACATGTATAAACTTATTTAACACTACCTTAGAGGTATAGGTCTTCTATAAGAACCCTAGAAGTCTCTTGTTGCTGCTTTTGCAGGTCAAGACACATTGAGAAAAAAGTTGGAGACAAAGCTGATCTTTTGATGTAAAGTTGAGATATGAATTGGAGCTGTTTTGGAGCCCTTTATAAAGGGGTCTTTGGCTGACCTTCCCTTGGAATTTTGAACACCTTAGAACATACATTATTGAGGTGCTTGTCAACCAGCTTGGCCTTCAAAATTGGGCCTTTTTGCAGCACCAACTTGATGGACTTGGGCTGCCTATTTTCAGCTTTCTTCTTCACTTAGTTTGGCCCCAATTTATTAAGTGTTTTGTGATGTATTTGGTCCCTTTTTTTTATACTTCTTGGGCTGAAAATGTAGCACATTTATGATGCTAAAACATGGGTCAAAGTTACACCCTTAACACTGACTTTATTCATAATTAAACTTGGACAAATTCGACGTCGCGCCTCGTCTCCGTTTAGCTAACAAATTTAAGCTAAGTAAGTAGGTGACTCACCTGCTTACATACTAGGTCCTACAAGCACCTCAATTCTCTCACTTTATTTTAAGATCGTAATCTTCTCAATTCAACACAAAACATGTATATGCTCGACCCTCTTAAGCGTTAGACGCACATATAGCCCATTAACACGAGATTCAAGTACTTTTGAAAATTAGCGCTAATTTGACCAAACCACTATCATGTTTCATTTGCATTGTGTTAGTATTGTAAGGTGTGGGGTGTTACATAAGTCTCCTTCCTCGAACTCCAAAACGTCGTCTCTTAGCATCGGCCCATCTCTTCATTTTCTGCGTGGCCTTTGTTAAGTGCATTTTTTCCAAGTATGCCTTTTCATGCCACCCCTTAGCAAACTTGTAATGCTGAAGGGTTTGGCCCTTTGTAACCAATGGCCATAATTTGTGGCGTCATTGGTTGTTGAACTATTGCCCCAGTCGACTCACTCTTCTGCAAATTATAAGAAAACTGGGTGATGTTAAATAGCTTAGTCTAATCCTTTTGATTGGCACTGACATAGTGCCTCAAGTATAGCTCCAGCAAGGCATTCACCTTTTCAGTTTGGCCAACTGTTTATGGGTGAAAGCTTGTGGAAAAATTGAGCTCAGACCCCAAGATTTTGAAGAGCTCCATCCAGAATCTACCTGTGAAACTAGTGTCCCAGCCCCTGACTATGGTCTTTGGGATGCCCCAATATTTCACCACATGCTTGAAGAATAGTATGGCAGTGTCTTCAGTATTGAACTTGGTCGGGACCGGTATGAATATCCCATACTTGCTGAATTGATCCATGACGACCATAATGTTGCTGCACCCCTTTGATTTTGGTAGGCATGTGATGAAGTCCATGGAAATACTTTCCCATGGCTTATCCGCAATGGGCAATGGCTCCAGTAGACTGGCTATGGGACGTTGTTCCACTTTGTCTTACTGGCACACAAGACAAGTCTTTACATAGAGCTCCACATCATCCCTCATCTGGGGATAATAATAATCTCGCTTGATGAGTCCATAGTCTTTTGTGCTCCAGGGTGACCTACCCACCTTGAGTCATGGCACTCTTGTATGTTTTGTTTCCTTAAGACTCCCCATTTCGGCATGTACACCCGATTTTCCTTGGTGATGAGCACTCCATCCTCAAGCCAGAATTAGCGCGTCTTCGCCTGACTTGCCAAACCCAATAGATTCTTGGATTGTGGATCTTTCTCTAACTATTCCTTTATACGATCGACCATAGGGAAACTTGGGCTGGTGATGGAGGCAAGTTCGGCCTTCCTGCTTAGGGTGTCTGCCACGACGTTCCCCATTCTTAGCTTATACTCCATCACAAAGTCGAACTCCGCTAAGAAGGCTTACAACCTGACTTGTTTGAGTTTTAGCTTCTTCTGCTTAAGAAAGTAACTTATGGCAACATTATTTGTCTTCATGGCGAACTTGGTGCCCAGCAGATAATCTATCCACGTCTGCAGGCAATGTACTACAGTGGTCATCTCCTTCTCCTGGACCATGTAGTACTTCTACATATCATTTTGCTTACGACTTTCGTAAGCCACTGGTTACCCTTCTTGCATAAGAATGCCTCCTAGGGAAAAGTTTGAAGCCTCCGTCTACACCTCGTAAGGTTTGGTGTGGTCAGGAAAAACCAGCACTAGCTCCTTCACCACGGCTACTTTTAGTGCCTCGAATGTTAGATGGTACTTCTCGTCTCACACCTAGGTCCATTTCTTCTTCAACAGGTCGGTGAGGGGAGCGACTATAGTAGAATAGCCTTTGATGAACTTTCGGTAATAATTAGCCAATCCAAGGAAGGATCGAAGTTCTGATACCTTCTTTGGTGGCTCCCATTCTTGTATTACGCGGACCTTGGACTTGTCTATCCGAAGTTTACCCTTGCCAATAATGTGTGCCAAGAAGGAGACTTCTTGTTGAGCAAATGCGCACTTCTCGTTCTTGACATATAACCCGTTCTCCCGGAGTACTTGAAAGACTTGTCTCAGATGATTTACATGATCTTCTAGAGTGTTGTTATATATAACAATGTTATCCAAGTACACCACCATGAACTTGTCCAAGAACGGTTGTAGGACACGGTTCGTGAGGGTGCAAAACATCGCTGGCGCATTTGTGAGTCCAAAGGGCATCACGAGGAATTCATACGAATCGTATCTCATGATGCATATGGTCTTCGGTTCATCCCCTTTGCCAATCCTCACTTGGTAGTATCCGAACTGTAAATCCATCTTGGCAAACCACCGTGCTTGAGCAAGTTGACCAAAGAGATCGACAATAAGTGGGATCGGATACTTGTTCTTGACCGTGATCTTGTTGAGCGCCCGATAGTCGCCGCATAACTGGAGCGATCCATCATGCTTCTTCTGGAACAGAACCGGGGCTCCATATGGCACTTTTGATGGACGAATGTAGCCTATGTCCATCAATTCCTTCAACTGCCTTCGTAATTTTTCAAGCTCCGGAGCCTTCATGCGGTATGGCACTGCCGCAGGCGGAGTGGCACCTAGTACCAGCTCTATCTTGTGGTCTACCTCCCTCTTTGGTGGTAACCACTTCGGCAGCTCGGGTGGCATCACGTCTTGGAACTCCTCCAAGACGTGCTTAACTCCTTTTGGTAGTTCTTCGGCTGGAGGAACAACGGCTTCTTCCTTCAAGGCTACAAGGTAGGTTGGCTCATCCTTCTTTATGCCTTTAGCGAGTTGCATGGCTGAAATTTGCTTTTCTTGGAGTCGGGTTTCCCACTCTAGTGGGACTAAATGCGTGTTACCCTCCTCCAAGATACACAGTGAGTTCGCGAAGGGAATTGGAATGGCCTTGACCTGATCCATGAACTCAATACCCAAGATAAATGGATAATTGTCCATGGTTACAATGGAGAAATTGATTTCGCCGTTCCAATTTCCTAAGCTTACCTTTACGTTTTAGGAAACTCCAAAGGTCTCTGTTGGTGCGGAATTTACTCCCTTAAGCCAACCACGTACTTTCTCGAATCTGATGCCCATCCTCTTGGCCTCCTGTAAGGTGAGGAAGTTGCTATCGGCCCCCATGTCAACTAATGCCTTCAAGGTGTACCCTCCGATCTTGGCCTTAGCAAACAACCTCCCCTTCTTCTCGTTCTTGGGTACCTCTACCTTTGCCTCGATTGCGCTGAGGAGTCATAGTGCCCCTATTTTCGCCTCCCCTTATTCACGTTACTCGATCAAGGCTGAGAGCTTGCTCTTTTAGGGGCAATCTCTTGCCTTGTATGGCCTCTCACAAAAAAAGCAGCTAATCAGGGGTCTAGCCTTGGTCTGGTGCCCCTTAGATCCCTTTGCCCTTTCGGTTGCCTCCTTGCCTCAATGTGAGTCTCCCCCACTCTTTCCCTTGCCGCCCTTGTCCTTTGGTTTAGGTTTCTTCACTTTCTTGAACTCAATAAGGGACTTAGCAATGGAGATGGCAATAGTCAAGTCTTGAGCCCCTCGTCTTTGGATCTCAAGCCTAGCCCACTATTCTAACCCATCCATGAAGGCAAAGAAATCTTCCTTATTAGGATAGTCGGGGATCTCAAGAAGTACCTCAGTAAATTCCTTTACGTACTCCCGTATTCTTTCTTTGTGTTGCAGTCTCCTCAGCTTGCCACAACCTCCTCTTCAATGTTGCTGGGTTGAACTGCTTCTTGAGTTCTACCCTGAATTCTGCCCACATGCCGATAGAGCAAGTGCCTCTTTCTATGTCCACCTATCTCCTTCTCCACCATAACATCACGGTGTCTCCAAGGTAGAGACTAGCCATGTCTACCTTCAGGGCTTCGTCGGTCATGACGAGCACCCTAAAGTACTGCTCTATGCTCCAGATGAGGTTATCTAGCTCCTTTGCATTTCTTAACCCTTTAAAAGACCGAGGTCATGGAATATCCAACATGGAAGGTTTAGTCCTTAGCTCAAACCTACTCGCAGTCCCCTGGGCAAGAGCCCTTTTGGACAGGCTAAGCTCCTCCTTCGTGTTCTTCAGCTTGTGCAAAAGCCTCCCTAGCTCTCCTGCATTTAAGAAATCTCCGCCCTATGAGTCTCCTCTATGGCCTTCACACTGTCAAGACATTGGGCCAGGACTTGGTTTATAGAGGATTGCATCTCCTCTCGAAATCCATCTAGGCCTTGTACGACCTCCTCGAACTTCTGGTCAGCCTCCTTGAAATTCTCCTGCCCGTCGGCTATGGCCAATTCCAGCTTGGCTAGCTATGTCTCAAACTCCACCACGGCCTCCCTGGATCGAGACCTCTGGCCCCTGGACTTCTCCTTATCGACTTTGGTAATCTCACTTCCGCCTTCCGTTCCTCTTGATGTTCCGACGGTCATCGAACCTGTGGCTCTCATACCAACTGTCACGGATTTGGTCGTAATTCCAACAAACCATGTGGCCTAGCAAACTTTCAATGCTCTAGTCAACCTGACTCTAATGATTAGCAAAACTTTGAAAAACTAAGCAAAAGACTATGAAGGAACAAGGAGAATCTTGAGGAACAAAGAAAGGACTCTTTATTAGAGAACTTGAAAGCTATACAATGCTTTGCTTGATTTTCTCTATTGCTTGATTGCTTGTTTTTCTTGTTGATGAAAATGCAAGCCTAAGGGGTGGTAATTATTCTAGTACCCTTTCTAAATGAATGGCTAGGATCACTTTGATCCAACAGTTACAAATACTCTTCTAGAGAACTCCTACATAAATATCTAAGATATTTACATCTCAAGACTTCTCTTGAGTCTTCTAGAAGCTCCCAGTGTCTTCTTGCAAGATCTACCTTTCTCTAGGTAATTCTAGAGAATACCAGAGTGCTCTGGCTGGCCATGGACGTTTTTAAAGGCATTTATAGGCAGAATTTGAATGGCTCATCACATTATGCATTTCGATTATGATGCTTATCTCTAGTTGCATTGCATCCTACATACTTAGTACATTCAAACATATTAACGAATACTCTATGCCTACATGATATCACCATGCAGGAAATGGAGCCCAACTTGAGCATCTTCCTCCACATCGCTACTCTATGCCTACATGATTATACCATGTAGGAACCAGACCCCCACTTGAGCATCTTTCTCCACGTGGCTAGTATGAATTCTCCCAAGCTAGTTGGTGAGTCCTCCATTTCGGGGACAATATCTATGATCTTTTGCTATGTACTAAGACTATCTTTCTTTTATGTATGTCTTGACTATGAGCATGAGCCCAGTTGCTTGTCTTGGTCCCCGCTCTTATCAATGTAGTAAAGGTATTGTTGGACATGTTATGTACTGAGCCTTGACTCTCTTGTTTTGGTGCTTATGATATGAAAGTACCCCTTTTGCCCTTTTACCCTTATTTCTACTCTTATTATATTATTTAATTGCCTTTGTGACCAATTATGTGTAATGATATGTTAAGAGACTTTTTTGGGGTCCATTCGGGATCCCCATTCGTCATCTCACGTCTAGGCCTTACGCTTGGGTCGTGACATAAATGGTGGCGAATGTTAGAACTCACCTAATGTTACTGACTTGATCAAGGTAGTAATGAATAGAAAATGAGATTAATTAATAGGATTCAATTGATGTTTTCTCTTCCAATCAACCAAATTGGATCAAAGGGAGGTTGTACTGGAACAATACGTAAGGGTTAGTAATGTCACACTGTGGAGATATATCAAATCACATAGTAAAATTTACCTCACGCCTTAATGAAAGTGTTTGGAAAACTTAACTTACCGTTCTTGATGCAACACACTAGAAAATAATGTGATTATCTGGTAATGCCATGTTAGGGAATCATGGGGAACATAATACTCTAGTTACCGTTCATACTAGTTTTATACACTTAAGCTAGTTTAGGATTACATTCTGCATTTTACGAAACCCTCCCCCCCTTTCAAGGAGATAAGTAGGTTAATTAACTCGAATTACTTGAAATTATGGTAAGTCTACTATATTCTCTGTGGGATCGACCCTAACCTTGGTTAGATTATATAACTTGACAATGACCTCTTTAACCTTCAAAAAGGAGGTGTAGCTTGGGTAACATCAAGATCTTGGCGCTATTACCGAGGAATACGGCTAGACTTGTTTAATTTGAGTAATTCGAAAATTAATCCTTATTTCCTTCATTTTACATTTTTATTAATCTTATTTTATTTAAGCGTGCAGGTGTAGTGTATGCACAACACTCAAAGTTGCGGCATTCACTTGACTCTGTTTGACACCGAGATCCAAAGGACGCTAAGAAGAATAGCCTAGGACAACGCGAACAATGCTGCAAATAATGCAGTAAATGCAACACAGAACCAGAACTAGAATGAGAATGATAATAACCCACCTCAGCTTGAGGATATTGACCCACTGCTATAGGATCTTAACGCTGAATCTCATACATGGAAATAATATAGGCTTAGTCTTACGATGATGGATGTCACTGGAGATATTGTGTTACCGCCACTACCAGATGACATAAAGATTGTTGTTTTAAGTGGGTTACTTCAAATACTGTAGAATTGCAAGTTGTTCCCGGGCCTACCATCAGAGGATCCGTATAACCATCTATACAATGTTGTCTTCATTTATAAGAGTATGATGGAAAGCCAGAATCTGTCTATAGATGTCATTGGACCCCGTGTCTTCTCATTATCTCTAATAGGAAATACAATGTTATGGTTATCTAAGCTCCCACAAGGTTCGACCACCAGTTGGGCTGAATTACAGAAGAATTTTTTAGAGAGGTTCTTCTTGAGGTTGAAGAAACAGAAGTTGAAAGACCAAAATCAACAACTTTGAGCAACTTCCTGATAGTTCGATCAGTACCACGTAGGAGAGATTCACAAAGTGTCTGAGGTGTATCCCTGACTACAAGATCGTAGATGACGCCTTAGTGGAAACCTTTTATTGAGCCCTAGATAAAAATAGCCAAGCATATGCTAGCATCATCATGGATAGATCGTTCCTAGATCATCCATTTTTTATGATTGATGAGAGGATAGAGAAGGTGGTCAAGATGAACCATGCATAGGGAACTAGGGATAAGTTGACAAAAAGAGCTCGTGCACAGTCAGTACTGATTCGGCACAAGAAAAAATAAATAAGGATATGATACAAGAGCTTGCTCAGATTAGTACCAATGTGGAGTTACTGATAAAGCAGAGCCAAGAATGTTTCAATGCAGTAGCTCATCAGTCTTTGTGAGCACCTATGTATGAGGAGGAAACTTGCTTTTTCACTGATCAGATGAGCAATTTTTGGACCAATGTATAAAGGTCTAATCAGGACTATTAGCTCCAAGTTCAATGGAACCAATGTTGAAACTATAACAGGGATGGCACTTTCAGAGATAACAAGCGAAGAGGTTACTATGATTGAAACCGGGGCAAGGACAACGATGTTGATTGATGTCCATTCCTAAATCTCTTCCTGCTTTCCCTCAAAGAATCAAAAAGAAAGAGGAGAAGGTAAATCTATCAAGAACTTCCGATCCAGGTTGACAAAACTTGCCATCAAAATCCCTCTCATTAAGGCATTGAAGAAGATGCCTGGGTATGCAAAGTTCAGAAAGGACTTGGTCATAAAGAAGCAGACTATAAGCCAAAAGCTCTCCCAATAGCTTCAACATTGCAGTACGATTGCTACAAGGTCCTTGGTACAAAAACAAGAAGATCTTGGAGCATTCACTATACCCTGCACCATCGGAGATGTTGAGTTCGCAGGGGCATTATGTGATATAGGTGCCAGCATAAATCTGATGTCCTTTTCAATCTGCAAGAAGTTAGGACTAGGAGCCCTTACCCCTATAAATAGGTTATTGTTGATGGTTGACCGAATAGTGAAGAAGCATGTGGGGATACTATATGACATCCTTGTCAAAGTAAAAAAATTCATATTCCCCACAGACTTTGTGGTCCTTGATTACGAAGTCAACTTCGAAGTCCTAATCATCTTGGTAAGGCCCGTCCTAGCCACTGGGTGACCACTAGTGGATATGAGGAAGCTGGCCAACTCAAGTTTCAATTCAATGATGAAGAAGCTGTCTTCAATATTTGTTAGTTAATGAAAAGGCTATATGACTTCAAGATGAATGTTTGAGCATTTGGTGAAGTCTGAGTAACCAAGCTATCTAAGTTGTGTTGCGACAATAAAGCAAGCACTACTTAGGAGGCAACCCAAGATGTTTGATGTGGTAGTGGTAAATTTAGTTTGTTTTTAGCTTTTGGACTTGTAGGTAGTTTAAGTTTTAGTATTTTGGTTGTAATTGTTGAACATTGGACTGGTGGCAAATAGGGTAACAGTGTTTTTCTAAAGAATGTGTGGGTACAAGACCAAGTCAAACATCTTGCGCTGAAGAAGAAACAAAAAATGCTTCTACCAGTGGTTCTACGGTACGTGTTTCAAACCACGACCTATATACTGACTCATAGAACACTTCCACTGAGAAAAATAATCTGCACTCCAGTCCACGAGCAAACTTTATGGCCATAGACAAAACTATAGGCTGTGAATGGGGCTCGTGGACTCCAGGTAAGTGTTTTACTTTTGACTAAGTATCAGGGGTTCCTACGACCTACTTTATGAGTCATATTTTATTATATGACTCATAGATAGATCCGTAAAACCAATCTCCTACAATAGGGCTTCGGCAGCCTACGAGACCAGGATCTATGGGCCGTAAAAATTTCTACAGCCCGTAATCGGATTTTCGTAGAGTTTGGGCCTAGTGATTCAAACCGACCTGGTCAAAGTATAAAATTAGAGTCAAATAATTTTGACCCCCCACTTTCACAAATATTTTCAAAAATACCCAACCCCTTCTCCTACCTTAAGCAAGCTAACCACCGTATGGCCATCGTCCCTATTTTCCACCATGCTTTCTGGCTACACTCCGACGACCTAAGGTTTGCCCCACTTTGGATTCCTCCTTCAATTTTCCATCTTTTTGCTCAAATTATGATAAGTTCCTAGCCCTAAGATCCTTATACTACCGAAATTGGTGTGATTAGATTGTAGTTAATTGATGGATATAGTAGTCTGATTTTAATGGGTTCGAATACTTGGTTGCCTTTGTATGTGCTTTGTGTTTAATCTTTATTGAATTGTTACCATTGTTTTGAATAGTGTTAAATGCCAGAAAGTATGTATGCGGCCATGTTTTGTTTGAATGTTATTTTGAGAAAACCATTCGAATTGGATGGAAGTCATTGCTTGAAAAATGACGTGTTACTGCATGTGTATGCTTAATTCTAAACTTTCAAGTGGTGTTGGTTTGTGATATGAACGTGTAAAATGGAAATCAGTGGGGTAGTGTGCAATCATTCCATGTGGGGTGTCGAAAAATTGGTTGAAATTATAAAGCTACTCAAATATTCTTGCTTCGATGTTGATTTAATTAATGATGGTCTAAATATGTCATCTTAGAACCCGTTTGATAGACTTGGAAAATGAAGTTTCTAGACATTTCACAACACGAGGTCTTCTACAGCCTATAGAACATTCCATGAGCCATAGTTTCCCCTTGTGAGAAAATCGAGAAACTCAAAATTTCTAGGATTCTACCATACAAGACCTTCTATGAGTCGTAGTTTATTCTACGACTCGTAGATAAGTCTCATAGGGCCTTGCCTGTGAAACTCAAATATGGGATTTCATTGATGACTCAACCTACTACCTGTAGAATGTTCTACAGGTCGTAATTGGTCTTGTAGGTGTAATTTCAATAGCTAAAAACACTAAAACCTGCCATCTACAAAGCCCTTTACGACCCATATATTACACTATGGCCTATATACGAGCCCTCGCAGGCTCAACTGTCATCAATACTGATATTTTCTTGTGTTTCATTCCTCTACTTGTGGGGCTAATTGTGTTTTCTAAATATGTGCATTTTAGGTACCATGGCCCCAAAGGCTAGGAAGAATAGGATACGGGCCCTACAGTGGTGGTTATAAGATGAGCCCTCAGAGGATTAGGACACCTCCGAGGCCAGTAGATCATTAGAGGAGCTCATTGTTTAGCCTGACATGAATGTTGAGCAACCATAGACATGGGCTACTAATAGACAGGTCGGGCAACTCCAGACTCAAGCTATCATAGTTTGCTCTTCCCAGTCTGAAGAAGGAGGCAACAAGGATAGTAGCTCTATATAGATTACTCCCTCCAGAAAGGGGTCCGAGTTTGGATCCAGCGAGGAGTCAGAGTCAGAGTCTTCAACAGCACCCTTGACACCACCCTCACCTCTTGGTGCTCTATATAGTTGGTGGTGCATCGAGGGCATGCAAGCTATCTGTTGGGAGGCATACAGAAGAACGAGCAGAGCCGAGTAGCTCATTCTATATTTGAGGAGCCCCGAATCATCAATTCATGTTTGGATAATGTCCTAGGCCTCCAGGACACCATCATCAAATGCTGGGTCTAGCTGTTAGCAAGACCATCAAGGAAGTATTCCTCACCCATGGTTCGTAAGTTCTTCGCATCGTACGTCACCACAGTTCTCTGTTCTCTTCCCAAGGGGGAAAAACACCTCACTCAGCCCCAGTTGACACATACGAGGTTGAGGGTGTCACACCCCTATTTTTTCCGCCGTGTGAGGTTTTGGAAAATAATAGAGTTTTTCCAATTAAAGTGACATTTTGAAAAAAGAATTATTTTATTTATTAAGAGTAGCCACTTGGAATAGAGTTTTGGTGTTCCAAGTCACCTTTTTGAATCCCTAATCAAAAGAAAATGACTCTTTTATTATGGGTCTGCAAAAACAAAAGACCGGATAAGGAATCTGTTATCCAAGGGAAAGGTGTTGGGCACCCCTCGAGTCCTGTGGTTCTAGCATAGTCGCTTTTATCAACCTATACTTGCCTTAAATTATTTTTGGGATAAATTGTGTCTATGAACCTTAATTTGCTCTTTTTTTAATATATAAAATTATAAATTTTATGAGTGTCAACTTAGATGCGTCACCTCATTCTTCGTCTAGACGTTAGAGGCATGATTGCCTTCTCTACAGTATTAATAATTTTTGTAATTAAATTTTAATTTGGATTAAAGGAAGAAAAATTACTATTCTCATATAGACATGGTGCGTCACCGCATCATTGATTTTTTAAAACTAATTTTTGTTATTATTATTTTTTTACAAAGTCAAAAGACATTGACTTGTTTTTTTGTTAGAATTAGTCATTGTGACTCACAAAAAGCATAATTTAACAATTCAATATTAATTACATGGATCAACATAAAATTCTTAAGTTAGTATTCTAAGAAAAATCATTACTAAAATGAGATGTAAAAAGTTACAAACTTTTCATTTTTATTTTTATTTTTGTTTTTTTTCTAGGAAAAGTGGGCATGATATTAGTATAAACACCCAAATATATTTTGTAGGTAAGTTTTGCAAATTTCGCATGTTTGAAATTATGAACACCTAAAAATTTTTTAGTGATAAAAATAAAAGAAGAACCTACGAACCGAAAGTATTATTTTATAAAAAGAATCCATATCATTAATTATTTTTGTCAGTTCAGTTTATTGAATGGTAAATACACGCATCATCATAATTGGACACTAAATTTACTCAACATAAAATAAAATATTTAACAGTTCTACACTAAATAAAACAATATGAGATATCTAAACAAAAAGTTGATATTAAAGATTTGAACATAATTTATATTGCAATATCAAAAAAATATTAATGGGTCAAACACATGAAGTTTGACAAGTGTAGTATATTGCAATCATATATTAAATTGGACAAGAAATGTAAGTGTTACCTCTTGTGGAGAATAATTACAAAAAGTAGAATACAATAGGAATCATGAACTGG
Organism: Solanum ossicruentum; assembly: GCA_025774065.1. Lineage (NCBI taxonomy): Eukaryota > Viridiplantae > Streptophyta > Magnoliopsida > Solanales > Solanaceae > Solanum > Solanum ossicruentum. The sequence goes on along the minus strand of JAOTQR010028343.1, from coordinate 3,783 downwards.
CACCATGAAGACAAACCTCAAATTTCGTCTTTTTTATACTGCGTATGATTTTCTTTTTGGGTGTGTTTCTATGACTGAAAAAAGTTAGAAGTGGTGTAAGATTTTTTTGTTGTTTCTGTTGTGTTGTAGACTGTTGTGTGTTTGTTCTAAGTGTGTGTGTTCTTGTGTTGATGTGTGAGTGATTTTCTCTTTTCTTTTTTCTCATCTCTCGTGTGTGTATGTTGTGTATATGTGGTGTGTTTTCTTCTTTTATGTATGATATGTGAGCAAGTTTGCGGAGGGAAAGAATGTTTTATGGGAGGAAAAAAATTTTATGTGTCGTGGGTGTGTATAGTGTTGAATGTTAAGAGTGTATGTGAGGGTGTATAATGTTGTGTAGTGCAGATTGGGGATGGGGGAAGTGGGGTTTTGTGTGTGTGTGTGTGTGAGTTTTCTTTTCTTTTTTTTTTTTTTGATTTTCATTTTGTTTAGTTATTTGTAAGGATGAAAAACATTCTTTATTAACACAATGTAGGAAGAGTTAAATAGCTAATCTAAAATTATAACTTGAAAAATTTTACTTTATGTATTAAAACCTCAGAAAAAACATAAATAAATAAAACAGACTTATTTACAAATGTGACTTTTTTTTGTAATTTTCAAATATTTTAAACAAACAAACTAATATAGGATAAAAAATAAATAAAATAAAATTTTAAAAAATTAATTTAGCTCTAAATATATACAATAATAATAAAAGGGTATTAAAATCATAGGTTCGGTCAAAAATTATTTGTCTATAGTTTGTCCCTCTTTGAGTGAAAACACGAAGAGTTTGCAGACAAAGAAGTAGACCACGTGACAAGTTTTGACCACACTCTTACCTGAGAGAAAAATGATGCAACCGAGTCTTGGTTTTGGACAACCTACATATCCCGGGTCATAAGGGAATCAGGTCACGTGTAGTTCAAGAAGGTGAAATGGTGAGTTGGAAGTAAGGTGAGGTCTATCGAGACTCCAGTTTACAGCTCATATTTTTACATACAAACGAAAAACAAAAACTAAAAGAAAAGCAAGGACAAGATCCTATCTATATAGCTTCCCTTCAATCATCTCGGGCTTTCATGTCTTCTCAAATGGTGAGATGTCATCTCATGTGAACTTGAAAGTTAACTTGTTCCCCAAACAGGCTTCTGCCACTCGATGTTGAAAACTATCCTTGTCTTCAAGGCTAGCTCTTACTACTTGGATTGGAAATTAGCTTCAAAGTTGACGATGCTTTGCTTTATATACATAATCTTGAGCTTGACATGAGAATTGACCTTGTTCTGCAACTAGATTCCTGAATAAAAATACACAAAAGTAATAGTACAAAATTGTTTGCCCCAGTTTATAGCACAGGAAATTTTGTGAGAATGAATGAAGGAGAATGCTTAGCTTTGCATCAAGATTCTGGATGACTTAACCTTCATTGCAATGCATTTTTCATATACTTGTGACTTGTTTAATTAACTCCATTTATTGCGAAGATCCACTTAAATTGGTTCCATTTAGGCATCATCCAAGAGGATCCTACTAGCCTAAACCTCATTATCTAGGAGGGTCCTGCTAATCTAAATCTCATTATCCAGGAGGGTCCTGCTACGCTAAGTCCCATTATCCAGAAGGGTCCTGCTATACTAAGTCCCATTATCCAGGAGGGTCCTGATCCCATTATCCTGAAGGGTCCTGCTAATCTGAGTCTCATTATCCAGGAGGGTCCTGATCCCATTATCTAGAAGGGTCCTTCTACACTAAATCTCATTATCCAGGAGGGTCCTAGTCTCTTTATCCAGGAGGGTCCAGCTACACTAAGTCTCATTATTCAGAAGGGTCCTAATTTCATTATCTAAGAGAGTCCTGCTACACTAAATCTCATTTTCCAAGAGGGTCCTGAGCCTATTATCCAGGAGAGTCTTGTTACATTAAGTCCCATTATCCAAAAGAGTCCTGCTAATCTAAATCCCATTATCCAGGAAAGTCCTGCTACACTAAGTCCCATTATCCAAGAGGTCCTGATCCCATTATCCAGGAGGGTCCTACTACACTGAGTCTCATTATCTATGTGGGTCCTGCTAATCTAAGTCCCATTATCCCCAAGGGTCCTGATCCCGTTATCCAGGAGGGTCCTGCTACACTAAGTCCAATTATCCAAGAGGGTCATGATCTCATTATCTAAGAGGCTCCTGCTAATCTAAGTCACATTATCCAGGAGGGTCCTGATCCCGTTATCCAGGAGGCTCCTGTTGCACTAGATTCCATTATCCAAGAGGGTCCTGCTAATCTAAATCCCATTATTCATAAGTATCCTGATCCTATTATCCAGAAGTGTCCTGATCTTATTATCTAGGAGGGTCCTACTACACTAAGTCCCATTATCCAGGAGGGTCCTAATCCTATTATCCAGGAGGGTCCTGCTACACTAACAACCAACAACATGATTTTTTTTATCACAATCCTCAATGTGTTGCAAAGTTGACCAATTTCATCATAGTTGAGCGAGACAAATCAGTTCAAAACATTGCCATTTTATTCTCCATAATTTAGATTAAGTATTTAGGATTCTGAACACTCAAATTGAGCAAAACCTATATCCTTGTTTCAAAGAAAATTTTCAAATTCCTAAGCTTGATAATTGGTTTGCGGTCTTGACTTCCAGCAACGATCTCTTTAATACTCGACATTTTGGCCCAGTTTTCTAAACATGTAATGTTGAAATTTTTATTTGGTTGGACCAAACCCCAGCAATAGGACTGCCTATGTATATTGTGAAACACGAATCAGGTCAATCGTAGTTCAGTAAATCAAAAATATAATTTTTGTTTTGCAAAATAATATCTTTTGAAAAGAATGTTAGATAGAAAGAAATTGATTTTTGATTGATCATGTCTTAGCTTTAGATGGTACCAACAATTAGTATTATGCATATGAATCACGTTCAAGTACTTTTAGGCAAGTTTGAGGTCAACTTTACAGTAATTTCTGTAGTTTCAAATAATACCTCAAGAATACTTAAGTACTAACAAAACATATTCAATTTTGCATCAAATATGAGGTTAAAATTGTTCATGTCCTCATGTTTCAAGTGTCTTACCGAAGAAAAGTCCTAATTCACACAAAATAGAAAAGTTGAGATCGTAAGACATCTTGAGAGTGACTCACACTCAAAAAGACGTTCAATGCATGAGATTGAGATACCATATGCTTGACCCTCATGTAAGTATCCACTAAGGTGAGAACATTGAAAATGAAATCATGTTAGACTTGTATTCAGCTTAAGACGTAGGCTTGGAATGGGTAAGATAATCTTTTTGGATAAAGTGACTATTTCCTCCCGAAATATTGCACTATGCTTTCAATTTATTTTTTTCATTTTCATACATTGATCTTTTTTCTCTTCTTCTTTTTTTTGGACTTTCTCCTCTTTTTTTCTGTGAGTGTCTCTCCTTTTATTAGAGTGTTTTTTTTCTACTAACACTTTTTTTATTTTGTCATCTGTCTTAAAACAGTTTTAGTGCATTCTTGGAGATAGGAGAAAAATAGAGTGGTGCAGTTGTGCACTCAAAAGGATATGGGCTAAGATATAGTTATCGAAAGAAAAAAAATTTAGGCTCACAAAGGAAAATGTTAGACCCCGTAATTAACTAAATGGAGGTCAATTGCTCATTCGAAAAAATTGTTGGGATTAAGGTATATTTTAAATTTAACTAACTTATGGTGCGTGAGTATGAAATCAAGTGAATTTTGCGGGTAAAAATTTAAAGC
>JAOTQR010028322.1:0-16401 GCA_025774065.1 Solanum ossicruentum | reverse complement strand
CCATGTCTAATTCAACAAGATCACAAGGCAACAACTTATGCAAAATTCAAATAGGATAATTTCTATAAACTTTCCTAGCAACAATGGAGGCACCAATAGGGGTAGATACTTCATATGACTCATGTAACAACTCGAGGACAACATGGAACTTTTTAGCAACAAAAGGGGTAACAAAGGAAGGAGTGGCACCCGGATCAATCAAAGCAAATGCATCAAGATCAAAGATTTTCAACATACCGATAACAACATCAGCAACCTCACCAACCCCTTGCCTTCCATGTAGAGCATAAAAATGGTTATGCCTTGGGGCACCACCTTAAGCACCACCTCTACCCAATGGAATCGCATTTGCACCCCGGACTTTGCCACAGTTTCTTGGGCAATCTATCTTCTTGTGACCAAGCTCCCACAACCAAAACATGCATTAGAACCATTCAAACACGGGCCATTATGACTCTTCCCACACTAGGACACACATCAATAGGAGCCACACCACCAACACCTTGAAGCCTAGGGAAGTCATTAGCAAACCCCCTATTAGTAGCATGAGAAGACCCTTGGCCTTGATGAAATCGAGCACCTTTTTGGAACTTGCCCTTAAAACGGGCACTCTTGGCCTCATGACCCATCCTCTTTCTCAACTTTTCCTCCTCCGTCTGCTTAGCATAAGTCATCAACCGAGACAAGTCCATGTCACCAATAACCAAGGCGGACCGACATTCTTCACTCACCAAGTCGGAGACCCACATCACAAATTTATTCATCCTAGATCTAGGATCGGCCACCAAGTGAGGAGCATACTGTGAAAGTTGATTAAATTTGAGGGTATAGTCCCTCACACTCATAGCACCTTGTTTCAAGTTCATAAACTCTACCAACTTTGCTTCCCTAAGCTCAAGAGGGAAAAATCGATTAAGGAAGGACAATTTGAATTCTTCCCAAAGCACCACATAACCATTTCCCTTTTTCCCCTTCCATTGCTCATACCAAATTTGGGCTACCCTTTGAGTTGGTACGCCGCCATCTCCACCTTTTCATTTGGCCCAACATACATGATATTCAAGATTTTGTAGACCTCATCAATGAACTCTTGTGGATCTTTGTGCACCTTTGACCCATGGAAAACTGGAGGATTCATCCTCATGAAGTCTCTTACCCTAGCTCTCGGGGTAGTAGCATGAGGGGCTGGGGCCCCTTGATTGACTTGGCCACCACTTGGGCAAGCATCATAAGAGTATCCCAGAGTTCACCATAAGTAGGTTGCTCCTCGGGAGTTTGGGCCCGTCTTGCTCTAGTGTTTGGCATGATCTAGCATTTTAAGAACAATCATTAGGGGGAAAATCTTATCACAACTTTATAGCATGACTTAGTACATGAAGAGGAGAAAAATTTCTTAAAACATCTCATAGCCTCCTATTCATAGTCATGGTGCGCTTCACAATAATGAATAAGACTCTAATCGACGTGGTATGTTGGACTCCGAGGATCTATCAACCTAGTGCTCTGATATCAAATTTGTCAGGACCTAAACCTAGGGTCTAGACGTGACACGGCGAATGGAGAATCCCAAGAAAGCCTTATAGCATATCATTACACATTCTTGGTCGCGAAAGTAATCTAAAACATCATAAATAAATAAGGGGCAAAGGGGATAAAGGATAGCTTGCAAAACATCATCATAAAGAGGCAAAGAGTCAAAGCTCATATATAGATACATGACTTGTTCAACAAACACCTCTTAAATACATAGATAAGAGCGGGGTAGAGACAAGGTAGCCAGGCTCACCCTCATAGTAATATGGCATGTTTGACCAATACTAAAGTGAAACGTGCTTAAGAAACTCTCACTCATATAAGATATCATATGTGTAGAATAGACCAAATTAGATTTCCAAAGTACGAACCCCTTGGTAGGTTAGTGATCATGTCGCCCCATCACTTAGGTGGTGAAGTACTAACCTTTCACTTGGTTAATGTGTACAAACCCCCATCTCGGTTGGTGATAATGTCACCCCGTCACTTAGGTGGTGAAGTACTAACCCTTCGCTCGGTTGGTGAGTACAAACACCCATCTCGGTTAGTGATGATGCCACTGCATCACTAGGTGGAGAAGTACTAACCCTTCCCTCGGTTGATGAGTATAAACCCCCATCTCAATTATCCAAGTCCTTAGACCCCCTAGATTGGGCATAGTCTAATGTAATACTTTATATAGGATTTATTATGTACATAAGCTCATTTCATCATCATAACATCAATCATATCATATCTAATACTTTGGACCTTCAATTCCACAAGAAACTCTAGCCGTACATGTTATCAAACACTTGGGAGGTGTAATGGGGGCAAAAGACCATGCAATTTATAGATGAAATCATGTAAAAAATCAGTTATAAAACTGTCAACCAACACCTTGGAACACCCCCAAGACATTCACATCAAAATCCCTTATCAAATCCAACATTAGATCCAAGATTTAGAGCTCAAAACATGATAGATAAAACAATCATATTTTCATGAACTCGAATCACTGTGCAGTAAATTTCTTAAATATACAAGACCAACATGTAAAATCAATTATAAATCATTCAAATTGAGCTAAAGGAGATTAGGGCACCATGGGGGGAAGAACCCAATGGCTAAAATCTACATACCTTAGCTTTGGAGAAGCTCTTGGTGAAGATTGAAAATGGAGGCTTGAAGCTTGAAGGAAATCCTTAGTTCCGGATGAGGGTTCTGAGACATGAATTTTGGAGTGAAAATATGGCTAAGTGTTTTGGGGAGTATTGGGAAATGTTTAGGAAGATAAAGAGCGAAATTTGGTTAAATATAGATAAAAACACATTTGGGAACACTTGGGCCAAACACTTAGAATATTTTGGACGAACTAAAAAAAACAGGCAGCATTTTAACACAGAGGCGCATAGCAGAACTACGCGGAATTCTCTCTGGAAATTGCGTTCTTGAGATTTCGTAATTGCTAAATCTTTACTCTTAAATGGGGGTTAGACCCTTCTCCCCCTAATTTGGACCCCCTGAACAAGAATATGAAGTTGGATTTTTGAAATAGCGAATGGATTTTGAGATAAGTGAAAATTGAAATTTTTGGGCATTCCAAGGCACGTTTATGGGCACTTTTTGGGGTCGTTACACTTAATAAATGTCTTGGCATGATTTCATTCCTCTTTTCCTCAAGTTACTTTCAACTGGCCATAACTGACAATACTATAGGACCATCTCCCAATTTCAAAGCTTTGCTAATGTTGAAAACAAGCTCCTCATCGTTTACTCTAGATTTTAAGTCTCCACTCTCGACATCAACCATGGCTCGTCTGGTGGCTAAGAATGGCCTCCCTAAAATGATTGGCACATCTGAAGTTGTTGTTCCAACCTTGATTCCTGGGTCGCCTTTGAAAAGCCTGCTGAGAACCCACCATTTGGTGACCCATGTAATGACATTCTTCGTTGTGACAACCTCCAAATGGTGCACCTTCAAACATCACCTCTCCGGTAGCTGCCACAATATTCACACTCTTGCAATTTCCTCCCATGACATGCTTGGTCAAAAGATCAAGCTGAGTTAACATCTTATCAAGTTGCTCCTTGGTAGGACCTCTATGATTTGAAAGGACTAGATCATCTCTTATATACCATGCTCTATTAATTTTTGTCATGCCATGCAAGAGTTTGCAATCTCTAGTGAATGATTATCTCATTAGACCTCCTCATACTAGCTGACTAGCTACTCCTTTGTTTGCAGCATCAAGACTCATGTAAAAGTATAACAAGAGCATATCGTCTAGAACTCGGTCGTTAGGGCACTGAAGCAAAAGTTTCCAAAATTGAAGCCATGTTTCACCCTCTAGCTATTTGAAGTTCTCAATGTTTTTTCTCAATTTGATCATCTTTGAGGGAGGGAAAAATATCTCTAGGAATGCATTTTGCAGCTCCTCCCATAAAGTAATGGAATGAGGGGCAAATCCACTAGCCACCTTAATGCATCTCCGATGATCGAGAAAGGAAATAGCCTTAGTCAGTGAAACACCCTAAAAAGTGCCCAAAAATGTGCCTCTAAAAGTCCAAATTCATAATTTCCATATATCTCGAAATCCATGTGTGATATCAAAAATTCGACCTCATACTTATGATGAGGGGGCAACATTGAGTAGGAAGTGGGTATAAACCTGATATTAGAGTAACCGTATCAAAATTTTATTTTCCAAAGTAGACAAAAAATAGAATTGATCTGCGCCCTGGCACGTTGCGGGCAGGACGCGGACCAGTGTTAATTTTGTGCCAGTTTTCCTATTTCGGTCCAAGGCTTTGAGGCCTTTGGCCTAAGCCTTCCTATGCGTTAGAGCACCTATATTTAGTCATTTTTCAATCCCATATCATTCAAGACATTCCCCAAAACCCTCTCTAACACTTAGCCAAATATTTCACCCAAATTCAAGTGTTGCAAACTCATTTCTGGATTCAAGAAATTCTTTCAAGCTTCAAGTTCTCATTCAAATCTTCATAAAAGAAATCTCCAAAGTTGAGGTATGTGGGTTTCAACCATTGGGTTCTTTCAACCATTGTGCCTAACCTTCCTTTTTATGTCTATTGCATGTTTTCATGTTGATTTATCTATGGGTACTTCTTATTATGAACTGATTATAAACTATGTTGGGGTTTGATGAAGTGTGGACTGTTTAAGGATGTTTTGAGCTATGAATCCATGACCCATTATGGGATTTGATGAGGGGTTTCAATGTATCTTGCATGAGGGTGTTACCAAGTGTTAGTGAATTGATTTACATTAGGTTTTCTTACACAATTTCACTCTTGAATTGCATGATTTTAAACTAGCATTACACACCAACCAAGTGTTTGATAAAATATCCGGTTAAGGGTTCTTAAGTTATTGATAATCTATCGCATCGCCTATGGGTCAAGTGACTTTATGATGATGAAAGGAACTTATGTATGTATTGAATTCATGAAAAGTATCTATAGTATTGCAAGTTGACCACACCATGTTGAGGGGGTGATATGCCTCAACCACTTTGATGGAGGGTGCTATGCCCATCTACCATGTTGAGGGTATATACCTTGACCACACCATGTTGAGGGGGTGATATGCCTCAACCACTTTGATGGAGGGTGCTATGCCCATCTACCATGTTGAGGGTATATACCTTGACCACTTTGATAGGGGATGCTAAGCCCATCTACAATGTTGAGGGGTATATACCTTGGCCCCTTTAATGGGGAGTGACATGCCCATCTACCATGTTGAGGGGTATATCTACTTTGATGGGGGTAACATGCCTATCTACTAATTAAGGGGTATATACCTCAATCACCTTCCAAGGGGGTGACATGCCTTGGATTTCAAATACTAGTTTGCTTCGTCTATGATGATGGTCTCTTCCTACACATGTAATATGTTCTATACAAGCATAATTTACTTCAGACATTGGTCATACATGTCATATTGCTATTATACTATCGATTGCTTATGTCTATGAATTTTGATTATGTTGCCTATCTCTTGTTGCATTGTATCCTACATACTTAGTACATTTAAATGTACTAAAACATTCTCTATGTCTACATGATGTTATCATGTAGGAATTGGAGCTCCTCATTATCATCCTCCCCGTGGGTAGTTGTGAAATTTTGAAGATAAGCTATTGATGAGTCCTCAATGTTTGGGGACATTAGCGATGCCACTCTTGCCTTTGTCATTTCTTAACATTGAACTCTTTACACTATGAGGGTGAGCCCAGAAAGTATCTTGGCCTCCGCTCAAGTCTCTATTAGAGGTGTGTTGGACAAGTGATGTAACTATACTTTGAGATTTGACTCTTTATGATTTATGCTATAAAAGACTCCCGTTAGTCCCTTTATCCATATTTATTCTCTCTTGTTATTGTTTAATTGCTTCCACGATCAAAGATGTGTAAATGATCTGCTAAGAGGCTTGTTTGGAGTTCCTTCAGGGTCTCATTCATCGTGTCACGTCTAGGCCCTAGGCATGGATCATGACAAACATGGTATTAGAGCACTAAGTTGTTAATGGTTCATGGCATCCAACACACCGTGTCGATTAGAGTCTTATTCATGGTTGTGAGGTACACCACGACTATGAGTAAGAGGCTATGAGGGTTTTAGGAAATGTTTCCTTCTTCTTAACCTATGTCATGCTACAGAAGGTAAGGCTTTCTCCTAACGAATATTCTTTGCTATGCTAGATCATGCTAATTCCAAGAGGAAGAAGAGCCTGCTTCCCCGAGGAGCAACTGAACCCTCCCGCTCCTTAAGCTCCTCAAGATGGGGGAGTGGCCCATGAAAGTTTCGGGATGCTATTACCATTTTAGCTCAAGCCATGGCTAATCAAATCAACCAAGGGGCCCAATCCCTTCATGCTCCCATTCCAGCTTCTAGGGTGAGGGATTTCACAAGGATGAACTCACCGGAGTTCCATGGGTCCAAAGTGGATGAGGATCCTCAAGAATTTATTGATGAGATGCATAAAGTGTTTTCTATTATGGTTGTTAATTGGAGGAGAAAGCGGTGTTGGTGACCTACCAACTAAAAGGGGTGGCCCAAATATGGTTTACTCAATGGAAGGAGAAGAAGAGGAGCAAGAATGTGGTCCTTTGAGAGGAGTTTAATGTGGCATTTCTCAACCGGTTCTTCCTCTTGATCTAAGGGAGGCCAAAATGATCGAATTCATGAATTAAAAGCAAGGGTCTATGAGTGCGAGGGAGTATGCCTCAAGTTCAACCAACTCTCTAAATATGCTCTACAACTGGTGGCCGAGCCAAGGTCTAGGATGTACAAGTTTGTGATTGGTATGTTCGACTTGGTAAATGAAGAGTGTCGTGTCGCCATGTTAATAGGTGATACGGACTTGTCCTGCCTCATGACTTATACTGAATAATTAGAGGGAGAAAAGTTGAGAAAGAGGAGAATGAGTGAGGCCAAGAGAGCTCATTTTGAAGGTAGGTTCCAAAGTCACAAGGGTGGCCAGTTTCATCAAGGCCAAAGTTCTTCCAATGCTCCTAAACTAAATAGAAGATTTGCCAATAATAACCCAAGGGTCCAAGGTGGTGGTGGTGGTGTGCCTAATGCTATGTGCCCAAAATATGGTAGAGTCCATAATGGCCCATGTTTGAAGGATATTAATCCTTGTTATGGGTATGGTGAAGTGGGACATAATAAGGTAATAGATTTCCCTTGTAATCAACACAAGGGTAGAGATGGTCGTCCACAAGGCCAAGGTGCAAATGTGGGTTCTAGAGGAAGGGTGAACGACAAGGTGGTGCCCCAAGTCACAATCAGTTCTATACTCTTCAAGGGAGCAAGGATATAAGGTGCCCGATGTCATCACCGGTATGTTAAAAGTCTTTGATTTTGATGTGTATGCATTGATAGACCTGGGTGCTACTCTTTCTTTTGTTACTCCTTCTGTTGCCAAAAAGTTTCATGTTAAACCCGAATTGTGGTGTGAGCCATATGAGGCGTCTACTCCCCTTGGTGCATCCTTTGTTGCTAGAAGGGTCTATAGAAATTGTCCCATATTTATTTTGCATAATATTGCCTTCTGATTTTGTTGAGTTGGATATGGTGGATTTTGATGTCATTCTTGGGAGGGATTGGTTGCATGCATTATGCCTCTATTGATTATAAAACCCATAAGGTCAAATTCCAATTCCCTAATGAATCTGTCCTTGAGTGGGAGAGTCATGATGTGGTGGTCAAGGGTAGATTCATTTCTTGCATTAAAGCTCAAAAGTTTATATGTAAGGGGTGTCTCTATCATCTTGTGAGGGTAAGGGATATTGAGTCCAAAGTCCTTCCTATAGAGTCGGTCCCGATGGTTAATGAGATCCTAGATGTCTTTCCTAGTGAGCTTCCCGATGTTCCTCCCGAAAGGGAAATAGATTTTGGTATAGATCTCTTTCCCAGTATTCAACTCATTTCTATTCCCCCTTACTGTATGGCCCTAGAGGAGTTAAAGGAGTTGAAGGAGCAATTGAGGGATTTGTTGGAGCAGGGTTTTATCACCTTGGGTGCACCAGTGTTGTTTGTGAAGAAGAAAGATGGTTCTCTTAGGATATGCACTGATTACCGGCAACTTAATAGGGTTACCATAAAGAATAAGTATCCTCTACCAAGGATTGATGATCTTTTTGACCAACTTCAAGGGGCTAGTCACTTCTCTAAGATTGACCTTTGGTCTGGGTATCGCAAAGTAAAGGTGAGGGAGCATGACATTCCCAAGACGACCTTCCTGAATAGGTATGGGCACTATGAATTTGTGATTCTGTCCTTCGGTTTGACAAATGCACCGTCTATCATCATGGGTTTGATGAATAGGGTCTTTAAACCCTACCTTAATTTGTTTGTGGTGTATTTATTGATGATATCTTGATCTATTCCCATGTGAGGAGGAGCATATGGATCACTTGATGGTGATGTTGCAAATCTTGAGGGAGGAGAAGTTGTATGCCAAATATGAATAATGTGAGCTTTGGTTGAAAGAAGTTTCCTTCTAGGTCATGTGGTGTCAGGTGATTATATTAAGGTGGATCATAAAAAGATGGTGGTGATTAGAAATTGGCCTAGACCTTTGACTCCATCGGACATTAGAAGTTTTTTGGGTTAGGTGTGTTACTACTAGAAGTTTGTTAGTGGTTTCTCTTCTATTGCTTCTCCCACGATAAGTTGACCAAAAAGAAGGAAAATTTTGTGTGGACCGATAAGTATGAAAAGAGTTCCCAAACTTTGAAGGATAAGCTTGTCTCGGCTCCTATCTTGTCTCTACTGGAAGAGTTGGAAGGTTTTCTTGTGTATTGTTATGCCTCAAGAATTGGTTTGGGTTGTGTTGGGAAGCAAAATGGTAAATGATATCATATGCCTCTAGATTACTTAAGGTGCATGGAAAGAATTATCCTACCCACGACCTTGAATTGGTTGCCGTGGTATTTGCCTTAAAAAGATTTGGCGTCATTACTTGCATGGGGTCCATGTTGATGCGTTCACCGATCATAAGAGTCTCCAATTTGTGTTCACCCAAAAAGATCTCAACTTAAGACAAACAAGGTGGTTAGAGTTTCTTAATGACTATGATATGAGTGTGCATTATCACCCCAGTAAAGCTAATGTTGTGGCTGATGCTTTGAGTAGGGTGTCTATGGGTAGCCTGGCTCATGTTAATGATGGTGGCAAAGAGGTGTGTAATGTACCAGGTGTTTTTAAGCCTATACTTGCATGAAAAGATAATGTTCAAGTGAATTCCTATTGAGTTAAGTAAAATTAGAAATGAAGGTTATCTTAGCGATTAGTTTGGTTTAGTTATATGATTGTTCAGGTGGTCTTGGAAGGGTGGTTGGTTTATCCTTTGTATAATATTTTGGGGGCAATGTTGAAGTTGGTTCAGGTTTGGAATTATTCGAAATGAAGGTATACGTGAAGGTTGCGTAATTGACTTGTTTGGGAGTAATTCTTTTGCCATTGTTGCATGGCTTGCATGAGCAGCCTTTAGCATTCCCTTAGCACGAGTTGAGGCCGTACCATACCATGCCATAGCACAATGGGAAAGGATAATGCTGTCATACCTAGGTCCCATGCCCACTCCCTTGTGTTTGGCATCTTTCTTCTTTTTAAAAGTGAGCCAGAAAGCCCTTTTGCACCACTTGATTTTATGCCCTTTCGCCCACACGTTTTTTTTATCACTTTTTAGTAATTTAATGACCCTTATAACCCCCCCAAAAAAAAATCAATATAAATAACCCCCTCTACTTAGTCTCTACATCACTCTTTAAAGAAACAAAATCTCCTAATCTACATTGCTCTCCGAAAACTCTCTCAATATATAGGCTAAGCATTCTTCAAGATCTCCACCAAGTCTCTTCATCTTCTCAAGGCTAACCAAGCAAGGTATGTGGTTTTGATTCTTGGTTTCCTTTCAATCAAGAAGTCCTCTTCAAAAAACTAAATTTAGAATTACGAATTTTCAATCTTTGATTTGTGTACAATTGCATACTAACTGATATTTGCTTAATTTATGGTTATTCATATATTTTATGATTATTTATGAACATTATCAAGGATTTACATAATTTAATTCAAGCATTTCAGATTTGCATTATTTAAGCTAACCGATATTTTCAAGTCATAGATCCAAAAATAAGTTGTTATGATTTTATCCTAAAATGTTCTTATGATTATGCAACTTTGTTTGAATATAAAACTTGTGATTTTAAAGTTATTGAACCAATTCCCAATGTGATTTAAGTTGAGTTATGAACTTTGGATATTTAGCTTTCATGGCATAATATGAACTTATGATTTTGGACAAGAATATGTAAATACAAGTATGAAATGAAATTGGGTGACTTAAGACCATTCAGTTTCATTTTGAATCTTTTTAAGGAGCTATTCTAAGTACAAGTTTGAATATGATTTATTTTATAAGTTATGATTTTCCGAACTAAATTAAGTTTTAATTATTTCTAGTATACATTGTCCATTTCGATGGGATTTTGATTTAGCACCAAATGAGTTAGGAGTGGGACTCGATCTAAGGGGTCTTATATAAAAAGCTTCTAATCTCATAACTACGTGCCACCGTAGGATATTTTGATTATGTCTTTTTAGGGTTTCTGACTAGTAGATCCATTTAGTATTTCCATTTCTAGAGTTATACCCTGGCAAGTTGACTCACTCTTTGGCCGGTGTGGAGTATGACATCGGTATTCTATATTATAGCTCATATGGTTTTATCAGTTATGGTCTTATTCCCACACTTATTTGTATATGTGCTTCTCTATGCATTTTCATGGAATTACTTTATGCTTTACATTTGAATTGAATATATTGTTTAAGCTTGGAGTTTGTCATATTGGGCAAGTATTCTTTGTCATTATATTTATTTGTTGCATTGCATACCCGCATACTTAATGTTCTAATCTACTAACTACATTTTTGCCTACATGCTATAATAATATAGGGATAGGCGATCTACCTCATCCTCCTCCACATGGCTAGATTGCACGTGAAGACTTTGAGCTTTGGTGAGTTCCAATTTATTAGGAACAGAACCCTTATCTTCAAGCTTTGCCTTTGTTATTCAATCTACTTGATATACTTTCATTTTGACTTAGTATTGAGGAGCCTAGACTTGTATTCTTGGCTCTGTTTATTGTCATTGTTTAGAGGCGTGTCTGGACTATTGCTACACTTGGTATGTTTTAAACTATTTAACTTATGGTTACAAGTTGTCCCTTAGTCCCATTCCCCATATTTCATTGTCATTTATTTGCCATTTGCTATTTAAACCTATATTATGCAATTATGATTTATGAGGCTTGTTTGTGGGCCTTCGGGTTCTCTTTCGCTGTGTCACACCTAGGCCCTAGGTTGGGGTCGTTACAAGATGGCTAGAAAGGTCCATCAGTTGGCTAGATTGGGAGTTAGGTTGGTGGAGGTTGACAATGGTGCGGTAGTGGTTGTTGATGGTTCAAATCTTCATTGATTGAGGAGGTGAAGGCAAAGCAAGATCTTGATCCCGCCTTGTTAGAGTTAAATGCCTTGATAAGAGTTGGTAAAGTAGAGGTTTTCTCCCAGGGAGAGATGGTGCCCTTAGTTACCAAGGTATGTTATATGCGCCCAATGCTGATGACATGAGAGAGAAGATTTTAGATAAGGCTCCTAATTCTTCCTATTTAATTTCAGGTCTTAAGTTTCAGCCCTTATTTCATTGCATTCATGTTTATGTTGACAAGTTCATGGTAATTTGACACTTTTGTTGGAATTTTTGAAATGGTGTTTTATTGCATTTGTTGTATTCATGTGTTGGGCTGAAATAATCTGGATTACTTCTCTCATGTACATTTCTTTGACATTTGGGGATGAATATTCCTAAGGGAGAGATACTGTAACACCCAAAGTGCCCGAAAATGTGCCTGAAAAATGTCCAAATTTGCAATTTCCATATATCATAAAGTACATGTGTAATATCAAAAATCTGACTTAACATTCATTATTAGGGGGCAAAATTGAGTGGGAAATGAGTGTAACCCCCAATTTTAGAGAAACTATATAAAAATTTAATTTTCCAAAGTTGACAAAAAAATAGTTTCGATCTGCGCCACTGGCGTGACGCGGAAAGGGCGCGGACCGGTGTTAATTTTGAGCAAGTTTTCCTATTTCGGTCCAAAGCTTTGAGGCCTTGGGCCTTCCTATATGTAAAAACACCTTTTCTTAGTCATTTTTCAACCCATATCATTCAAGACATTCCCAAGAACCCTCTCTAACACTTAGAGCCAAATACTTCACCCAATTTCAAGTGTTACAAACTCATTTTCGGATTCAAGGAATTCATTCAAGCTTCAAATTCACATTCAAATCATCATCAAGGAAATATCCAAAGTTGAGGTATGTGGGTTTCAACCTTAGGTCCTTTCACCCATGGTGCCCAACCATCCTTTTTATGTATATTGTATGTTTTCAAGTTGATTTATCTATGGGCACTTCTTAGTATGAATTAATTATAAATTATGTTGGGGTTTCATGAAACGTGGACTGTTTAAGCATGTTTAGCTATAAATCTATGACACATTATGAGATTTGATGAGGGGTTTCAATGTATCTTGCATGAGTTTGTTACCAAGTGTTGATGGGTTGATTTACAGTAAGTTTTCTTGTGTGATTCACTCTTAAATTGCATGATTTTGAACTAGCATCACACATCCACCAAGTGTTTGATAAAATATCCGATTAAGCATTCTTGAGTTATTGATAATCTATTGCATGGGGGTCAAGCGACTTTATGATGATAGAAGGAATTTATATATTGAATTCATGAAAGTATCTATAGTGTTGCAAGTTGACCTCACCTTTTTGAGGGGGTGATATGCCTCAACTACTTTGATGGGGTTGCTATGCCCATGTACCATGTTGAGAGTTATATACTTGACTACTTTGATGGGGGGTGCTATGCCCATCTACCATGTTGAGAGGTATATACCTTGGCCACTTTGAAGGGGGTGACATGCCCATCTACCATGTTAAGGGGTATATATCTTGACCACTATGATGGAGGATGACATACCCCTCCATCAATTGAGGGGTATATACCTCAATCACCTTCTAAGTGGGTGACATTCCTTGGATTCCAATTACTAGTTTGCTTGGTCTATGATGATGGTCTCTTCCTACACATGTAACATGTTCTATGCAAGCATATTTTAGTTCAACTTGATCATTCATGCCATATTGTTATTATTCTATCCATTACATATGTCTATGCATTTTGATTATGTTGCCTATCTCTTGTTGCATTGCATCATACATACTTAGTACATTCAAACATACTAACGCATACTCTATGCTTACATGATATTACCATATTGAAACAGGAGCTCCTCACGATCATCCTCCCCATGGCTAGTTGTGACATCTTTGAAGATAAGATATTGGTGAGTCCTCAAAGTGCGGGGACATTATCTATGCCACTCATGCCTTTGATATTTCTTAATATTGAACTCTTCACACTATGACAATAAGCCCAGAAAGTGTCTTGGCCTGAAATTTAGAGTAATTGATGAGGAAGTTACTTTCAACATTTGCAAAGCTTTAAAATCGAGAGACGATCCTGGAGTTATTAGATATGGCAGCGGTAAGTTGACGTGAAGAGGAATGATGTCATGCCATGATGTTAATTAAGGCATTGCTTGGGAGGTAACCCAAGATGAGATTTTACAGCTTTTTCGTTTGAATAATGGGTGTTGAATTATGCATGGTTGATAAGAAAAATGGGAGTGGCAAGTTGTAAAGGACGACCAAGAGCAGCTATCCAGTCTATCATCGTATCATATTGGGAATGATCAATTTGATTGCATTTCTAGTCAAGTGGTAACTTTGAATCTGGCGAACCAAACGTCTAATCGTCGAATCACCGATCCCAGTTGGCGATGGTTAGTTTCACCGTACTTCAGTATAGAAGACAAGCTAAACTCACTATGAAAAAGGGCGGTCCCTAGCATGTTCAGCACAACACCAAGTGTGCAAGGCGGTGTGGTTCCATGTAATCAAACATGCATGCACACTGACCTACTTAATACTTTTCAAATATCATGCCCCTTTCACTTTCCATCTTCTCTTCTTTTTACTTCCCTCGGATGCGACTACCCCTTTCCTTTGGTTTTTTTGGAAAATTGTCACCAAGAAGTTGGGAATAATCATCAAAGGGCATCACCAAAGATTTTCATTCTATAACATTGTTGACCAGGTATGATTTTGACTATTATTCTAGTTCTTGAAGAAGCCATTGCTTATGCAGTTGATCAGGGTTTGTGATGTGAAAATCATGCCTTAAACTTCGACATTCTTGTGGAGAATCAAGTGGGAAGGACTTTAGTGTTGCTTTTGAACCCTGTGTTGAATGTATGTATGATTTATTTTGGGTTTTGATATCTTCTTATGAATGCAAAAGTTTAGGGTGTGAATGAGTTGGGTTAGAGTCATGAATGAAGGGTTTCTTGCTCATTGATGAATAGTTTGTGGGTTTGGCTCCAATTCTTATGCTTTATGTAATGCTTGAATGTATTCAATTGAAACTAGGTCATGATCATATGAATGTGTGGATGAAATGTGCTTGCTTGTTGGATTGATTGCTTCTATGAGCTATGGGTGAAGTCTAAATAGCACCTGATCTCCTTAAAGAAATTGAGCTTGCCCTTTGATAGTTGGGTGATGCTATTCTTAAGGATAAGTCATCATTTGATCGAGTGTATAACCATTGAAACCATGTAATAGTGCTACTATAAAGCTTGTATTGATAAGTTGTGGTGGGTTAGTATGTGCATTTCATCCATGTGATCTATGATGATTGTTGAAGTTTTGGGTGAATATATGATACCTTTCTAGTCACAATAAGGATGGTCATTTTAACTGCCTAAGTGTACTCGATGATGAACCCAACTGACACATACACTGCCTTTTTTGACTGTTTTTCATGAGGGACTATTGCAACTTTTGGCAATGAACTTTCTTTGTCATTGAATCAACTTGGTGTATCATAGAGTGAGCATGATCATCGTTAAAAGTAGCAGTGGCCCCAGGCTTGAGAATTGTGCAAAAATGTGATGGTCTATTTGACTGACGAATCAACTTGATGATTCACAGAATTTAACACGCGATCTAATTTTCCAGTCTGTTTTGAATGTCTTTCATATAATCAAATATTGGGCTTGATTGTTTGTGAATGCTTCTCACAAGAACGTTGAAGTGTGTTATGCAGAATGAACAAACAAAAGCTTGTCCTAGCCAAATCCACGAGGCCCTCACCCTTGCCAAGAGAGTCCAGCCCAAAGATGCATAAAAGTGAGTCCAAAACATGATGCTATCTCACAGTCCTCTAAAAAAACATAGGAAGCCATAGCTCCAAAGTTCTTGAATAGGCTCAGGGCTGGAGGGCATAGGAAAACCTTGCATGAAAAACAACTTATCAACAGAAGTATTGACTGATTTCGTAACCTTCATCGGTACCCGGAGTTCGGAAGTACTAAAATTCCATTACTTTCAGAGCTTTGCAAAACCTCAGGACTCATATGTGCCTAGTCTTGTGCGTGAATTCTATGAAGACTATATTCAAGCAAAACATCAGGACTCATATGTGCCTAGTCTTGTGCGTGAATTCTATGAAGCCTATGGCCAAGTTGTTCTAAAGAGAAGAAGCAGGGAACCAACTGCGTTAAAAACCCCAGATGTCATAGAGATTTGAGGTGTGCAAGTTCCATGTAGAGAGGCTCCAATTAATGATGCTTTTGATTGCACATTCCGCAGTTGGAGCTACTTGAGAGATCTATTATAGCTCCAAACCTTTTAAGATATCAAAGCATGATTAGCTCCATGCTTTGTATTGAACATGATTATTGTGCATTTACTATGTGATTGCTAGATGTTCCAACGAAAGAAATGTAAAGCCAATGGGAAATGGTTCCGGCTAGTGAAAAAGAATGAGAATTAAAGAGGTTACTATGATTCGTTGGGTCGGGTCACACGCCATGACAGTGACTATGATTCGCTGGGTCGGGTCACACGCCATGACAGTTACTATGATTCACTGGACCGGGTCACACGCCGTGACAATTACTATGATTCGCTGGATCGGGTCACACGTCGTGACGGTTACTAGGATTCGATGGGCTGGGTCGCGCGCCGTGATAGATGCATGGACTAGGAGTCCCCCATGGGTCCCGAGCTGTGTTACAGCGGGTGTGTATCAGTAGGACAGACATGCATCATTCTACATGACATTGCATTGATTGCATTACATCTCACGACATTCATCTTCATCCCATAATGCTCTGGCTTGTTATGATTATATGGAGTGCTATTGAG
>JAOTQR010028300.1:0-16405 GCA_025774065.1 Solanum ossicruentum | reverse complement strand
GTATGTAAGGCTACTTGATTTCGTATTGTTTGGCATGAAACATAGATCTTTCCTTGGCACATAAAGGCGCTTACCAAATCCGACACAACTATTAACTGTATCTACACTCTTGCACATGTTCATATGCTCCCATACATAGTCACTTTCAAATCTACATACGTACATGGATACCAAGTTACATGGGTTATTTTTTCCAAATAAAGTTCACGAGTTATTTCATCTCATACGCATTTCATTATTTATGTAACGTAGTCTTTTCATTGTCATATTGTCTTGTATGATTATCTACATGTCGCATGTTACATCTACAGTCCTACAACTCTAATATTGTGACCACCAAAAGAATCACCTTAAAGGTAATTGAAAGATAAAGTATATTGTTTATTGATGGGTGGTAGCCCAAGTGGTAGATGAATCACCTAGCCAGGGATGATCCTATCATGGGTGGTAGCCCGAGGGGTTAAGGAAGAACCTAGCCAGGGATGATCCTGATATAATTTTATCACTAATCAGTTGGTCATTTGTATTACATGTTGTGTACAGATTATACAGTAAAGATAAAGTAATATAAAGACCATAAAGTACATGATCCCACAGTATAACTAAAGGTGGTCTCTTATCCTACACCAGTGCATAGTTTCATTTGAGTTGTTGCTTCATATATAGTATTTCTCGACTTACATATTCAGTACATTATCTCGTACTGATGTCCCTTACGGGGGACCTGCATTTCATGCTGTAGGTACAGGTGCTAGTAGATCTCCCCAGTAGGAGTACAGGACATCCAGCTGCTGTTACCAAGTTCTAGGTTGCTTCGGAGCTTCATGTCTAGATCTTATATTTTTGTATTGTATAGTTAGTCGAGGTGGGGCCTGTCCTGACCCTTACCAGATACCTTTCCTTATCTAGAGGCTTTGTAGACTATGTAAATTAAAGTGTGGTCATGTCTCGTGCTTTAAACACTGTGGCTCAACAGCCTAGGCGTATGCATTTCCTTTTGGCTTGTTATCACTATTTATGTTCTTAAAGGCATGTTAAATGTAGAAATCACTTATAATATGTATAGAAAGCGCATAGATACAGGTTGATTCTTCCGAGCCTTATCAGCAATGGGTGTCAGTCCACCCTAACGGGACTTTGGGCATGACAGTTATGTGGATTATCACTTTTAAAAGGTTATGGCGGAGATGTTAATGTACCACAAGTGACAACTCTAACTGAGTTAGAAGATGATGAAGAAAAAGATATACAATGATCAGCTGGCAGACAGTTCTCATGGGTTACGATTATGTACTTGTTATTGGACTGTCTGTGATATACATAATGCTGTCAACTCAATATCTAGCATAGTTTTCCAGGGTGTTTGTAGAATTGGAACACAAAATTATTACAAGAATTCAAAAGCGCAAGAAAAGAAACTAGGTATTCAACTTAACTCCATCCATCAGAAGAATGCAATTTATATATCCATAAAGTTTCTCTATCCTTCACCCTTAAAGATTTTAACTTTAATTCTTCATTTTTTGGAAATTGCAGGATTCAAGTCTACTGCATTGCTCGGATGCAAATAAAAGCTTTTACTTTCATAGTTTGTGATGTTTCATGAAGTGTTTGTTACCGTTTAAATAAAGACATGAGTTTTCTTCTGTTGCAACTCAATCAAAACTAAAAAAATGTTACAATGTTCTAGAAAATAGATAAATATGAGTAGAAAACACATTAAAAAACCTTAAACAGTTCCAAATTATCGTGTAATTTGAAACCACAAAAAACATATTCATCGATATTGGTCAATATAGAATAACTTGAATAACGACGACCACAATAGAGGTGGTGTAGCTGTTGAAAAGTTGGAGAAACAACCTCGGTTACTAAAGTTCAAATCCTAGAATGCGGAACTTTGTTCATACAGCAAACCCACATAACATCAAGGTATTATGCCTTGGTTATCATATGCAGCTCGTACAGAAAAACTTGCATAGTTTCCCCCTAAATGTCTCTCATTCATTAAGAGTGATTATCTCTACTCTTAACATATATTATTCTTCTTATCAACTTCTGCTGTCTGACGTTACTCGCACCTAACAAACATAACATCGAAGAATTTGTCGAGACTCATACCTTATTTATCTCCAAATCAACTCTCAGCTTCATCACTTTCAGTTCCTAAATTGTGAAATTAACAAACATTAAACAGATTCATTATCTATAATTTTCAAGCATTAAGAATATGGCATATTAAATTAACAGAAAAGGGTCAAAAATATTCCTAAACTATTTGAAATAGAGCAGATATACCCCTCCCGTTATATTTTGGCTCAAAAATACTACTCAATAAAATTTTTGAATCAAAAATACCCCTCAATTAAATTTTTTGCTCTAAAATATCCCCCTTTCTAATATTTTTACATGATATCATGACTTTTACCATTTTAACAAATATTTGAATTGAGCTTGATATTTTATTAGAACAATAGTTCATTCTTTTGTTAAAAGATGAATTAGTCAACAACTTTTTTTTTCTTTTTGTAGTAGAAAGGGAATGTTGTATGTATGGAAAGTTGTTAAAGAGAGCCAAAACAAAGACTTTTTGGCGACATCTTTGTCTATGATAACGTACCAGACAACTATTACATGTAAAATGCTAACATATTGTATGACGCACTGGAATTGATGGAAAATGACTAGGTGACCTTCCTAGAATTGGTTACTCCAAGACAACAGTTAATTTTGCATAATAAATTGGGAAAGAGGCAAATATACCCTTAAATTTGCAACTATAACGAATATAATCCCCATTACAAAAACAGTATATATACACCCTGATGTCTAACAAATGATGCATATTTTTCCTTTTGTTAACAAACTTAAAGAAAATTGGAATTGCTCGTTTAATTCCAAAATTGTGGAAAGTCTTAATCTTCAAAAGTAATTAACGAACATCGAACAAAATCATGATCTGTTAATTTTCCAGCTGTAAGAATATGGCATATTAAATTAAAATTATTAATAACACAAATCTATCTTCTCTTCATTGTTCCTAATTTCTGATATTTCTACATAATATCATCACTTTTACTAATTTAATAAACAATTGACTTAAGCTTGATAATGTCGTTGGAACTAAATTTCAGTCTCGTGTTAAAAGTTGGATTTGCCAAATGTTAAATCTATATCTATATCTACACTAACGTGAAGCCCTAAAGCTAAATATTATTTAGATGCCGACAAGAATTTGAAAGATTATGTACTAACATAGATGATTATTAAGATGTCAATAAGAATTCCAGCCTTGGTCATTTGATTTTATCCTCCTTGTTGCAATGCTTTCTGGTGTTCTTAGCTTCTGAAGTAGACTTGAAGATGGCAAAGTTACATAGTTACAGATTACTCGAACAGAGTTGCTAATGAACTCGTCAACCCAATCTGAAGTTGAATTTGCAAGGAGTTTGATTACAGCATCTAGAAAATACAACATCTCAATTTTTTACATCAGCACACAAGCATCTTCACAGGATATATTCTTAGTGTTACATTCGTTATGGTGGAGATCATTTTTATTGTGCAGTGAAGCATTGTATTATGTTATAGTAGGATTACTTTGTTGATGCGGCCAACCAAACGACACGATAGGTGCTGCAATTGTAATAATGTCAGGACCCAAGCCTTCGGCCTAGATATGACACGGTGAATGGGAATCTGAAGGGACCCAAACAAGCCTCTTAACATATCAATCACACATCCTTGGTTGCAGAAGCAAAGTAAACAATAACAAGAGATATAATAAAAAGGAAAGCGGGACTAAAGGGAGTCTTTGATAATCATTATAGCATTAAAGAGTCAAAAAAGTCAAGCATAAGTACATCATAATATCTAACACCTCTAACATGGAATGGAGCGGGGGCCAAGACACTTTCCGAGCTCACCCTTAATGGGGTCCACACCTATTTAAAAAAGAAGACAAATTGCCTTTGGCTTCTAATTTGGTCAAGAATGTGCAGCTGCAATTTGCAAATGCAATTTGCAACAATTTGCACACCACCTTTTTTCTTTGATTAGCCAAGAGGAAAAAGGTGGCATCAATTTTTCCTTATAAATAGAGAGCCTCAGCTCTCTTGTTAAAAATACACACCAACAAAGAGAGAAAAATACAGAGAGAGCCACAGAGAGAAAATAAATATTTTCTTATGTGAGGTATACCATAAACTATAAAATAAAATAGTCTGTGAGAAAAATTAGAGTGTATGCTTAGGAAATATCTTTTTCCTAAAAGAAATAGTGTGTCCACTATTTTTGATATTTTTCTCTGAGAGCCTACTATTTGTAATAGTAGAAGAACCTGTACGCTTATTCCTACTATTTGTAAAAGTAGAAGAAATAAAATAGAAGTGTTGATTTGCGGACGTAGCCCAAAAAGTGTTGGGTGAACCACGTTAAATATTTAGTGTCGTGATTTACCCATTTTTCATATTATTGTGCCATATTTATTTTTGTGTTACTCCTTATTTTTCCTAACAAACTGATATCAGAGTCGAGGTTCTGTCTGAGTATGCTCTGTGGTTGTAGCATAGTCTGAACTTCCACATCAGAAAAGAATTACTTTGGTAAATAATTTTGTGGGAAAAATAATGGAAGCCAACTCTAGTAGAATGATCACTTTAAATGGTACTAATTATGTCACTTGGAAGGAAAAAATTGAAGATCTAATTTATGTTAAGAATTTTTATCAACCAGTCTTTGCCACTAAAAAGCCTAAAAAAAACAGATGAAGAGTGGAATCTGTTGCATAGACAAGTCTGTGGATTTATTAGACAATGAGTTGATGATAATGTGTTGAACCATATTTCTGGGGAAACACATGCTCGTACCCTATGGGAGCTTCTTCAAAGTTTGTATGCTCGGAAGACTGGGAACAATAAAATATTCTTGATAAAGCAAATGTTGAGTTTAAAATATATTGATGGTTCCCTGATAAAAGATCACCTGAATAATTTTCAGGGAATCATGAGCCAGTTGTCTGCTATGGGCATTAAATTTGATGAAGAAATTCAGGGTTTGTTTCCACTTGGTTCCCTACCAGATTCTTGAAAACATTTAGAATGTCACTATCAAATTCTGCTCTGGATGGTGTGATCTCTATAGATTTTGCCAAGAGCAGTGTGTTGAACGAAGAGATGAGAAGAAAATCTCAAGGTTCTTCTTCATCAGATGTCCTAGTAGCAGGTTCTAGGGGGAGAAACAAAAATCGTGGTTCTCAAAATAAAGAATACAGTAGGAGCAAATCTAGAGGCAAACTTAAAAATGTTGAGTGCTATCATTGTGGTTTGAAAGGGCACACAAAGAAGTTCTGCCGGAAATTGAAAAGGGAGAACAGAGAAAAAGAAGAAAAAGAAGGCAATGAAAATTGTCTTGCCACCATTGCCACTGAAGATCTTCTCACTGTTCTTGATGCTGATCTAATAAATATTTCTTGTGATGAGTCAAGCTGGGTTGTGGACACTGGTGCCACATCTCATGTGACATTCAGAAAATATTTTTTCTTTGCCTATACTCCGAGTGACTTTGGAACCTTGAGTATGGGTAATGAGACCGTGTCCAAAGTGGTTGGTATTGGTACAATCTGTTTAGAAACTAGTGGAACTAAACTAGTTCTGAACGATATGAAGTATGCACCTGATTTTCGTCTACATCTCATTTCTGTTGGGGTATTAGATGATGAAGGATATGTCAGTACTAATGGTGGAGGAAAATGAAAACTCATCAAGGGTTCCTTGGTTGTGGCTTGTGGCAAAAAAGTCGTGATCTATACTGGACTATAACTTTTACTTATGCCAATATGGTGAATGCAGTTGAAGACGATAAATCTTCAACATTATGGCACAAGAGACTTGGCCACATCAGTGAGAAAGGATTTAATTTTCTAGCCAAGAAGAAATTATTGGCAGATTGCAAAGGTGCTAAATTAGAAAAGTGTGAGCACTGCCTGGCTGGAAAGAAAAATAGAGTTTGCTTCAAGTCTAATCCTCCTTCAAGAAAGACGAAGTTGCTTGAGTTGGTGCACTCCAATTTATGTGGTCCAATGAAGACATAGACTTGGGTGGTGCCCTCTATTTTTTCACTTTCATTGATGATTATTCGAGAAAACTTTGGGTTTACGTCTTGAATACTAAAGACCAAGTGCTAGGTGTTTTTAAGCAGTTTCAGGCTTCAATTGAGAGAGAAACTGGAAAGAAACTGAAATGTATTCGTACTGATAACGGTAGTGAATATTGTGGACCGTTTGATGAATATTGCAAGCATCAAGGTATTAGATACCAAAAGACTCCTCCTAAGACTCCTCAGCTTAATGGTCTGGAAGAGAGGATGAACAGGACCTTGATGGACAGAGTTAAATATTTGCTTTTTGAAGCAAAGTTGCCAAACTCCTTTTGGGGGGAGGCATTATTGGCAGCTGCACATATGATTAATCTATCTCCAATTGTGGTTTTGTAAGGCGATGCTCCAAAAAAGGTTTGGTATGGCAAGGATGTTTCTTGTGACCATTTGAGGGTGTTTGGTTGCAAAGCATTTGTACATGTACCAAAGCATGAGAGGTCAAAGTTAGATACCAAAACAAGACAATGCATCTTTGTTGGATATGGCCTTGATGAATTTAGTTACTGGCTATATGATCCAATTGAAAAGAAGCTTGTGAGAAGTAGCGATATTATCTTAATGGAGAATCAAACAATTGAAGACATTGATAAAGTGGAGAAGCTGGAATCCTCCATTTCCGATGGTGTGGTTCATTTTGTTGAAGTGCCTTATGGAAATATGGATGATGTTGCCATGCTTGATGATCATAATGATGCCCAGGATCATGTTCAAAATCAGCATGTTGATATTGATATTGATAATAACAATGATGGTATTATTCATAATCCTCCAGCTCATGAAATTGTGGATGAATCAAATATTCCTCTCAGGAGATCCATAAGACAACATGTTCCCTCGTCTCGTTATTCATCAAATGAGTATATGCTACTCACTGATGTGGGAGAACCTGAATGTTATAATGAGGCCATGGAAGATGAACACAGGGATAAATAGATAAAGGCCATGGAAGATGAGATGAAATCCTTGCGTGAGAACCATACTTATGAGTTGGTAAAATTGCTTAAGGGCATGAAAGCTTTGAAGAATAAGTGGGTGTTCAAAGTTAAAATTGAAGAACACACCTAGAAGCCCAGATACAAAGCTAGGTTGGTTGTTAAGGGATTTGGTCAAAGAAAGGGGATTGACTTTGACGAAATATTTTCACCTGTCATGAAAATGTTCTCCATTCGTACAGTCCTTGGTCTGGATGCTAGTCTAAATTTGGAGATTGAGTAGATGGATGTGAAAATAGCTTTTCTTCATGGTGACTAGAAGAGGAAATTTATATGGAACAACCCGAGGGCTTCAAAGTAAAAGGTAAAGAAAAGTTTATGTGCAAACTCAAAAAGAGTTTATATGACCTGAAGCAAGCTCCTAGATAGTGGTACAAAAAGTTTGAATCTGTTATGGTTGAGCAAGGCTACAAGAAAACTTCCTCAGACCATTGTGTGTTTGTACAAAAAATTTTTGATAATGATTTTATCATCCTATTGCTGTATGTGGATGATATGTTGATTGTGGGAAAGCATACTTCCAAAATTAATGAGCTGAAGAATGAGTTGTGTAAGTCTTTTTCTATGAAAGACTTGGGCCATGCCAAACAAATTTTGGGCATAAGGATCACTCATCTTAGATATGAAAGGAAGATTTATTTGTCACAAAATAAGTATATTGAACGTGTGTTGGAGCGCTTCAATATGAAAATGCTAACCCTGTTAGCACACCTCTTGCTAGTCATATGAAGTCGAGCAAGAAGATGTGCCCAACAACAAAGGAGCAAAAAGAGAATATGGCCAAAATTCCATATTCCTCTGTCGTTGGAAGTCTAATATATGCAATGGCATGTACTAGACTTGATATTGCTCATGCAGTTGGTGTTGTCAGCAGATTTCTCAATAATCCAAGAAAAGAGCATTGGGAAGCTATGAAGTGGATAATCAAGTATTTGAAAGGAAGCTCAGATGAATGCTTATGTTTTGGAGGTTGTAGTCCAATCTTGAAGGGCTATACAGATGCTGATATGGCTGGTGACCTTGATAACAAAAAATCCACTACTGGATATTTGTTTACTTTTTCAAGGGGAGCTATATCATGGCAGTCAAAGTTGCAGAAGTGCGTTGCACTATCTACAACTGAAGATGAGTATATTCCTGCTACTGAAGCTAGCAAAGAGATGATATGGCTTAAACAATTCCTTCAAGAGCTTGGGTTGCAGCAGATAGAGTATGTCATCTATTGTGATAGTCAAAGTACAATAGACTTGAACAAGAACTCGATGTACCATGTAAGGAAAAAACATATAGATGTGAGATACCACTGGATTCGAGAAAAGATAGAGAACAAATCTGTGCATGTTGGAAAGATCTCAACAAATGAAAATCCTGCAGATATGCTGACCAAGGTTGTGATAAGAGACAAGCTTGAATTATGCAAAGGACTTGTCGGCATAAACTCTCTCTGAAAGTATGGAAGTACCTCCTTCCGGTAAATGGGTCTGGAGGGGGAGATTAATGGGGTCCACACCCATTTAAAAAAGAAGACAAATTTCCTTTTCCTTCTAATTTGGTAAAAAATGTGCAGCTGCAATTTGCAAATGCAATTTGCAAATGCAATTTGCAGCAATTTGCACACCACCTTTTTTCTTTGATTGGCCAAGAGAAAAAAAGGTGGCATCAATTTTTCCTTATAAATAGAGAGCCTCAGCTCTCTTGTTAAAAATACACACCAACAAAGAGAGAAAAATATAGAGATAGCCACAGAGAGAAAATAAATATTTTCTTATGTGAGGTATACCATAGACTATAAAATAAAATAATCTGTGAAAAAATTAGAGTATATGCTTAGGAAATATTTTTTTCCTAAAAGAAATAGTGTGTCCACTATTTTTGATACTTTTCTCTGAGAGCCTACTATTTGTAATAGTAGAAGAACCTGTACGCTTGTTCTTATTATTTGTAATAGTAGAAGAAATAAAATAGAAGTGTTGATTTGTGGACATACCCCAAAAAGTGTTGGGTGAACCACGTTAAATATTTGGTGTCGTGATTTTCCCATTTTTCATATTATTGTGCCATATTTATTTTTGTATTTACAACTCTCATAGAAACAAATGTTCAACATAAATATGTCTCGAAATAGAAAGAGTAATAAAGATAGTGTCCTCGGGCTTGAGGACTCACCAAAGCTTACTTTAAAGGATCGTACTAGCCACGTGGAGGATGATCAAATGGTGTTGTGGTCCCTACATGATATTTATCATGTAGGCATAGAGGATGAATTAGTACGTTTGAATGTACTAAGTCTGTAGGTTGCAATGCAATAAGACATAAACCAATATAGTCAAAATGCATAATAATAAGCAATAGATAGGTGTAATCTCAATATGATATGCATGATCAATGCTTGAAGTAAAACATGCTTATAAATCATTCAACTTGCATAGAACATAGTACATATGCGGGAAGAGACTCTAACCGACAAAAGTAAGACCAAGCGATTTACAACTTGGAATCCCGATGATTACCCCTTATTGATGATTATCCCTCCACAACAACCCAAATAAAGTCAAAATATTTCTTAGTCTTAGGCAACCCAACCACAAAATCCATGTTGATCTCTTCCCACTTCCAAGTAGGAATCTCTATATCTTTGAATCGATCCCAAAAAGTGCTCGAAAATGTGCCACAAAATGCCCAGGATTTTAAATTCCATATATCTCAAAATCTATCAAAAATTCGACTTCATATTCTTGTTCAGGAGGTCAAAATTAGGGGAAAATGTTTTAACCCCAATTTTAGAGCAATCGAATCACAATTTCAAATTTCTAAAATTTCAATTTATAGAGATGATCTGCGACAGCATGGTGACGCGCAACTGTCGCGAACATGTGTTAATATGGCCTCCGCAACAGGTTTGCATCGTGGACCTATGTATTTTTTTGCCAATGATTTTTATCTCGGTCCAAGGCTTTTGGGTCTTGGGCCTAAGTGTTCCCAAACATGTGTTTACCTATACTTAGCCTTATTTCACCTTCATATCATCCAAAAACATTCCCCAGTATCCTCGCAAACCCTTAGACTCATACTTCACCCTAAATTCAGGTCCCAAAACTCAAGATCAATCTTAAGGATTTCTTCAAGGTTCTTCTTCGAGCTTCAAGTCTCCATCTCCTATCTTCACCAATTTAATCTCCAAGCTTAGGTATGTGGTGTTGAACTATTGGGTCCTTCCACCCATGGTACCTAAGCTTCCTTTTTACCTAAACTACATGATTTAAAGTTGATTTCACATGTGGGTTTTGTTTTTTAAGAAATTTACTGCACAGTGATTTGAGTTCAAGAAAGTATTGTTGTTTTAGGATGTTTTGAGCTCTAAATCTTGGATCTAATATTGGATTTGATGAAGTGTTTTGATGTATATTGCTCGAGGGTGTTGCAAGGTGTTGACTGATGGTTTTATAATGGATTTTCTTGCATGATTTTACTCTTGAATTGCATGGTTTTATACTTAGCACTACACACCCAACAAGTGTTTGATAAAATGTCCAGCGAGGGTTTCTTGAGGAATTGAAGGTCTAATGCATGTCTTATGAGTTAAATAGCGTTATGATGATTATATGATGATGAAACGATGATGGATTGATGATGAATCAAGGGTATGCATATAATGTATAATGATCAGAGGAAATTTAGGTATATGACGACCTTGTGATAATGAAAGTATGTTATATATATGTTGAATTCATGAAAAGTATTTATGAAGTTGCAACTCAATTACCTTGTTGAGGGGGTTCCAAGTGTCAATCACCTTGATGAGGGGGTGCCAAGCCTCGGTTGCCTTGTTGAAGGGGTACCAAGCCTCAATCACCTTTACGAGGGAGTGTCAAGCCTCGGTTGCCTTGTTGAGGGGGTATCAAGCCTTAATCACCATTCAAAGAATGGTGTGGCTTGGAGTTAGGAAGTGGATCACTTGGTCTATTATGATGGTCTATTCCTATGCATGCTCTAATCTATATAAGTATATGATTCACTAACATGTTTTACTTCAAGAATCATTCATACATGCCATATTGATAGTATGCTATCCATTGTCTATGTTTATGCATTTTGCCTATGATGTCTATCTCTTGTTGCATTTCATCCCACATACTTAGTACATTCAAACGTACTAACACATACTGTATGCCTACATGATGTCACCATATAGGTATCGGAGCTCCATTTGGTCATCATCCACCTCCACGTGGCTAGTGATATCCAATCAAGCTAGTTGGTGAATCCTCATGTACGAGGAAAATATCTATGTTCTTATGCTATGTATTTAAGACTATGTTTCCTTTTCTGGTATACTTGACTATGAGGGTGAGCCCGGTTGCTTGTCTTGCCCCCCACTAAGTTCTATGTTAAAGGTGTTGTTGGACAAAATATGTATTATGCTTGAGCTTTGACTCACTTATGATATCCAAGCTATTTAAATATGAATCTCTCTCACTTAGTCCCAATTTCCCTTGTTTATGTTTCTTATATCATTTTCTCTTGCTTCTGCGACCAAGAATGTGTGATGATATGAAATGAGGCTTGTTTGGGGTTCCTTCGAGTTCCCTATTCGCCGGTCACGTCTAGGCCCTAGGCTTGGGTCGTGACAATCTTGGGCTAGGTCACCCGGCCTTTGATGTTCGGCTTTCACTTGTTGGCAATTATGACATCCGGATATGAACTTAGCAATGTCTCTCTTCATACCACCCCACCAATACCTCCCTCAAGTCTCTATGCATCTTTGTAAAACCAAGGCGAATGAAATAGGATGAATTATAGGCCTCCTTCAAGATCAACTCTTTCAAGTCATCCACATTTGTCACACACAATCTACCTTGGTACGTAATGGAACCATCTCCCCCTTGGGATAAAACCTCCACTTTACCATCTCTCACCATGGCCTTCAACTCTAGTAAGGCAGGGTCAAGATCTTGTTTTGCCTTTACCTCCTCAATCAAGGAAGATTTAGAACTATCAACCAGCACTACACCACCATTATCAACTTCATCAAACCTAAACCCCAATCTAGCTAGCTGGTGAACCTCTCTAGCCACCTCCTTGCCACCATCATCAACATGAGCTAGACTACCCATAGATACCCTACTTAGAGAATCGGCCACAACATTAGTTTTGCCGGGGTGACAATGCATACTCATATCATAATATTTAAGGAGCTCTAACCACCTTCTTTGCCTCAAGTTAAGATCTTTTGGGTGAACACATATTGAAGACTCTTGTGGTCGGTAAACATATCAATATGAACCCCATACAAGTAGTGACACAAAACTTTCAAAACAAATACCACGACCTCCAATTCAAGATCATGGGTGGGATAATTCTTCTCATGCACCTTAAGTTGCCTAGAGGCATATGCTGTCACCTTACCATTTTGCATCAAAATACACCCCAAACCAATTCTTGAGGCATCACAATATATAACAAATCTTTCCAACCCTACCAGTAGAGCCAAGATAGGAGCGAAGACAAGCTTATCTTTCAAGGTTAGGAAACTTTTTTCACATTCATTGGCCCACACAAATTCACCTTCTTTTTGTGTCAACTTAGTCATAAGAGAAGCAATAGAAGAGAAACCGTTTACAAGCCTCCAGTAATAACTCGCCAAACCCAAGAAACTTTTATGTCCGATGGAGTCAAAGGTCTAGGCTAATTTCTAATCACCTCCATCTTCTTAGGATCCACCTTAATGCCACCACCTGACACCACATGCCCTAGAAAAGCAACCTCTTTCAACCAAAACTCACATTTTTCATATTTAGCATACAACCTCTCCTCCTTCAAGATTTGTAACACCACCCTCAAGTGGTTCACATGCTCTACCTCACATGGGAATAAATCAAGATATCAACAAAAACTACTACAAACAAGTCAAGGTAGGGTTTAAAGACCCCATTCATAAGATCTATAAATATAACCGGTATTTTAGTCAATCCAAATGCATAACCACAAACTTAAAGTGCCTATACCTAGTCCGGAAAGCCATCTTAGGAATGTCACACTCCCTTACTTTCAGTTGGTGATACCCGAACCTAAGATCAATCTTAGAGAAGTGACTACCCCTTGAAGTTGATCAAAAAGGTCATTAATCCTTGGTAGAGGGTACTTGTTCTTTTTGGTGACTCTATTAAGTCACCGGTAATCAATGTACATTGTAAGAGGACTATCCTTTTTTCTTCATAAACAACACCGGTTCACTCCAACGTGACTTACTTGGCCTTATGAATCCCTTTACAATAAATCCCTCAATTGCTCTCTCAACTCCTTCAACGCAGCCAAGGCCATACCGTAAGGGGGAATGGAAATGGGTTAAGTATCGGGAAGGAGGACTATGCGAAAGCCTATTTTCCTTTCGGGAGGAACACTGAGAAGCTCATCAGGAAAGACATCAAGAAAGTCATTAACCACCAGAACCGACTCAATAGGGAGGACTTTGAACTCAACACCTCTAACCCTTGCAAGATGATAGAGATAACCCTTAGAAATCAACTTTTAGGCTTTAAGGCAAGACATAAATCTACAATTAATAGAAGCATAATATGCATGCAACCAATCCATCCCAAGAGTGACATCAAAATCCATCATTTCTAACTCAACAAAATTAAAGGCAAGATTTTATGCAAAATGAACATGGGACAATTTTTATAGACTCTTCTTGCAAGAATGGACTCACCAACGAGGGTAGAAAATTCATAAGGTTCATACAATAATTTGAGACTAATATGAAGCTTTTTGGCAACAAAAGGAGTAATACAAGAAAGAGTAGCACCCGAGTCTATCAATGCATACACATCAAAATCAAAAACCTTTAACATACCTGTGAAGCACCATGCCAAGTCTAGTGACCCATAGAGGGGTATAGTTGAGAACATCGATGGTCATCCTTATAATCTGTAGTAACCCATGGACAATGTCTTGACTCATGATCCTTTGCGCCACACTCAAAACGCGCACTCAAACTGGCAAAACAATCTTCTGGATGGTACTTTTCACACTTGTAGCACGGACAAAAGCTTGAATGCCAACACCCTTGCCTTTACTTTGAGCATATGGGCAATCAACAATCTTGTGGCCCATCTTTCAATACCGATAGCATGCACCCATGTTCCTCCAACATGTCCCATTATGGTTTCTCTTACATTTTGGTCACCTAGGGCGAGTTATCCCACCATTGCCACCTCTAATTTGGACCCTTCTTCTCCGTTCCTTTGAGCCCACCGGACAATCTCTCATCTTATGCCCAACACCGCCATGCTTGAAACAACCCTCAACTTCCGCCAAACATCTCACTTGATGTTTCTTACCACACCCTTGGCAAGTGATAAAAGGGATCCTTTTTTCTTGTACTTGGGAACCGGTAGACTAGTAAAGGATGAGGCACCACCAACTCAGGCCCTCTTAGCCTCATTCTCCCTCTTTTTATCCCTCGACATTTTGGGAGCACCTACATGTTGACTGAGTTGAGCAGCTAAAACCTTGGCTAATAGCCATAGAGTATTACAAACCTCCACACTCGAAAATATCACCATTACGAAGTTAACCCCCAAAGAGCGATGGTCACTTCCTTTCCCATCATTTTGAGTAGCTTGAGACATATTCTGAAACATAATGGGTAGGGATTAGTAATAATCCTTAGGGGACTTATCTCTACCGCACGATATAGGTCATGAAGAAGTGAAATATTTCCTAAAATGCCTCATAACCTCCCATTCATATTTTTCGCGCACTTCACAACCATGAATAAGACTCTAATTGACACAGTGTATTGGATTCTGAGGACTATTAACAACCTAGTGCTCTAGTACTAAGTTTGTCACGACCAAGCCTAGGGCTAGACATGATACGACAAATGGGAACCCAAAGGGAAGCCTCTTAGCATATCAATCAGACATCCTTGGTCGCAGAAGCAAAGTAAACAACAACAAGAGATATAATAAAAAGGGAAGCGGGACTAAGGGGAGTCTTTGATAGTCATTAAAGCATTAAAGAGTCAAAGTCAAGCATAAGTACATCATAGTATCCAACAACACATCTAACATGGAATAGAGCGGGGCCAAGACACTTTTCGGGCTCGCCCGCATAGTAACAAATGTTCAACATAAAGAAGTCTCGAAATAGCAAGAATAATAAAGATAGTGGCCTCAGACTTGAAGACTCACCAAAGCTTGCTGCAAAGGATCATACTAGTCATGTGGAGTATGATCAAATGGTGTTCTGCTCCCTAAATGATAATATCATATAGACGTAGAGTATGCGTTAGTTATTTGAATATACTAAGTATGTAGGATGTAATGCAATAAGACATAAACCAAT
Organism: Solanum ossicruentum; assembly: GCA_025774065.1. Classification (NCBI taxonomy): domain Eukaryota; kingdom Viridiplantae; phylum Streptophyta; class Magnoliopsida; order Solanales; family Solanaceae; genus Solanum; species Solanum ossicruentum. The sequence goes on along the minus strand of JAOTQR010028300.1, from coordinate 908 downwards.
GTAGTCAAAATGCATAATAATAAGCAATAGATAGGTGTAATCTCAATATGGCATGCATGATTAATGCTTGAAGTAAAACATGCTTTTAAATCATTCAACTTGCATAGAACATAGTACATGTGTGGGAAGAGACTCTAACCAACAAAGTAAGACCAAGTGAGCTACAACTTGGAATCCCGATGATTACCCCTCATTGGTAAAGAGGTGGTCTACTTGCCAAGGTAAACCATACCTCACCTTATGGGAGCCCATCCCTTTTTGGTGAAGTAACCCCCCTTACGGGAACTTGTCCCATTTCGAGGTGGATTTCATGATAAAGTGCACTAAATGAATCCACTAGTATAGCAAGGGTAAATTATAATCCCATGTTGGCACATAGTTTGAGGAAAGGAGTGTGGACCCTTGAAGATAGTCCATGTCGACATCCAATCCATCGGTGCTAATTCTAGTCCCACAGAATACTTGAAATAATCATAACTTTAATAACTTGTAAGAAATATAGAAATATGACATGAGTAACTTTTAAACATGTTTGACCTCTAATGGTGACCCTAACTTGAAACATGAGAGTAGATCATAATCATACATGAGTCCTTACTTAACATGAATAGCTCAAAAGAGGTAAAATTCTTGGAATAGGGCTTAAATTGAAAATAGGATTTAAGGATTCATTATGGTTGCTAACTGCATTGTTGCCTTTATGTAGACGTTGAGCATCCCAAAGCTTAAGTCGGGTTGGTGAGAGCAAGAACTAAATTGGAGGAAAGAGTTGAGGTACGTGAAGTTTCTTATCTTTTTGACATGAACTGATATGTAAAGATTCCTACCGTATGGCATGAGATCGTATGTAGAGCTTTCCTATATCTTTGGCATGAGTTAGTAAGGTTGATAACCTTTATATATATTTG
>JAOTQR010028289.1:0-16407 GCA_025774065.1 Solanum ossicruentum | reverse complement strand
TACTGTTCTTTGTCCTTCTTTGCTTTATTATTATTATTATTATTATTATTATTATTATTATTATTATTATTATTATTTTATGTATTCTAATGATTTTTAATGGAACAATGATTATAATAATTGTGAGTGAATTATTTTTTCCATGTTTTGAAACGCATATACATATATTATATATTATTAGATATAGGGTGGGAAAGATTTAATGAAGCTATTAGTGGGCAGGTGGCAGTTGGAAATCATTGTAGACATTTATTTATATATAGTGACAACACTTTAGATTAATATACTATTATATCACTTTCTTCAAGGATATATGTAACAATAGCTCCTTATAATATATACCACTTCTCCATCTTTGTTCAGAATAAGTTAATAGGTTTAACACTAGTAATACTGAATCAATTAATAGAAAGGGGAAGCGGGACAAGAAAACTTATTGGTGTCAGAGGAACGAAAACTACAGGTAATGTCTAAACTTTTGTTTAGGATTAAATATGTGCAGGAATATTAAATGCTTATATATCACCTTAGTGGGTGGAAGGTATCAAACTTTTATTGTTATATATAAAGTCAATTCTTAATTGACATTTAGATGAAAAATAAGGCACTTCCATACAAAACTTCTTGATACAATTGATGGTACTAATTATAGGCTAATGGTTAGCAATAATGGGGACATCATTATAAGTTAAAATTAGTTGAGTTAAGACCTTCAATTCGTGTATACTAGTCTATTGCTTCCGTATGGATTTCTGACTTGAAATTACTTGTATGATTTTCGCTTTATAAATTAAGTTTCTACATACTGAGATTTGTAATTCAATATTAGGTGTATTGTATTAGGTGATTATTCCTAAATTTATGTCATTCAGAGAAACTAAGGCTTAACCCTATACTTGAAATTTAGGAAATTAGTTATGGAAATTGGTTAGTTTTTTTTTTTTGATCTAGGCTAGACGTATAGTAATATAGATATTGTTAGTTCAAAATCTTATGGAGATAAACTATTTGACTAGATCATGGTGCTACAGATTCCATTCAAAAAGGGAAGGCTCAAGTGTTTGAGTGATCATGATTCGACTAAGCCAAGTGGTCAAAACTTTGTAATTCTCATAGAATTCTCAAATTATCCTTTCTTCTATGTGTGATTGATGAAATATTTTTAGTATTAGAAAAATGAGGCAATTAAATATAAATGTGAGTTTGTGTGTTATTGTGGCACTTGAATTGAAAAATATGGTTAAGTGATCAAAATTCTATTTTGAGATACATTATTGTGATTGGTGATTATGACTGAATTTGTTTGTGGACTTCATCTCATGTTCATTTTATGTTACATATATTTGCATTGGTTCAAGATATTGATATGAGTGAGATGTTAAAAATTGGGGCCCAGGTTTTTACTGACCGAGATGTGATGCCGAGTTCTTTGCCTGTGAGATTGTGATGTTGAAATCCTTACTAGTGAAATTTTGATTCTGACATCCTTACCGGTGATGATATTATGTCGAGGTCTTTACCGACAATGCTGGGATGTCGAGGTATTTTCCAGTGATATTATCAGGCCTAGGTCATTGCCGGTGATTATTGCATGAGCATTGCATTTTATCCTTGCATATTCTTGCATGGCATGCTGTTATTCCTCCATTTGATTGTGTTATCACTTGTGAGTTGTAGCTTGTGCTTTGGAATTTTGATATTATGAAATACTATCTTTGTTGTGTATTATGTGTTATTGGGTTGGGCTAACTTTCTACGCAGGTGGTAGTATTGGAGGTCGGTTGGAATGAAAGGTGTTTATGTAATTTATTGGACTTACCTTATTTTGTTAGTTTACTTGTTGGGTACCATGTTGGTTTTAGTACTCACCTCTTACTTCTACATTTGTGTAGCTTCTGAGCCCGGACAGTGAGTAGTATATTTCCTTGATCATCTGAGGCTTCCTAAGAGATTTAGAGAGGTAGCCCTTTTCATTTGGCCGACTCTCTTGTTCGTATTTTTTTTTGTACTTGTTCTATTCGAGAAGAAAGACACTTCAGATGTTTACTTCTTTGATTTTATGTTTTGCTAGTCGCTTGTACACGTTACAACTAATCCTTGTTGTTATTTAAGCTTTGTTCTATTTGAGAAGAAAGATTTTTGGTTAGTTTTTTTATTTAGTCACTTCCTCAATAGGACTTAGTCAATCAATCCACAACTATACAGATGGAGTCATAACCACCAACAGTAGTGGGTAAACCCACCACAAAATCCATGGTAATACGCTCCCACTTCCACGTAAGAATGAGCATCCTTTGAAACTCACCTTCAGGCTATTGGTTCTCACAATTAACCTGCTGGCAAGTGAAACACTTGGCGTAAAATCTCAAATGTCATTTGTCATGCCACACCACTAGTAATGCTGACTCAGGTCATGATATATCTTTGCTGCTCCATGATGAATGGAATAACGAGTATAATGAGCCTCCTCAAGAATCAATCTAATCAAGTCACCCACCTTAGGTACACAAACTTGACTTGCGATTCTTAAAAATCCATCAAGATCAAGCACCGCTTCCTTAGCCTCTCCTGTGGTCACTTGGTCTTTGATGAGACACAACTTCTCATCATCAAACTGATACTCTCAAATTTGGTCCATCAAGGAAGAACGAGCTTTAATGAAAGCAAGTACACCACCCTCATCAGAAAGTTGTAACCTGACTAGGCTATTAGCTAGCCATTAAACATCCCTGTCCAAAGGTCTCTTCTCAAATAGAAAGGAGACTAGACTCCCCATGCTAGAATTCGTTCTACTCAAGGCATCAGCCACCACATTAGCCTTCTCTGCATGGTATAAGATGGTCAACTCATAGTCCTTTAGAAACTGCATCCATCTACACTGCCTCAAGTTCAAATCTTTTTGATTGAAGATATTCTGAAGGCTTCTATGATCAGTGAAGACATCACAATGCACACCATATAAGTAAGGACGCCATAACATAAGCACTAAAACCACAATAGTTAGCTCTAAGTTATAGATATGATAGTTTTTCTGATGAACCTACAACTATCTAGAAGCATAGGCAATCACTTTCCCATTTTGCATCAACACACCACCTAAACAAACTCCTGAAGTATCACAATACACCATAAAGTCCATCCCTGTATCAGGTAATGTCAGGATGGGAGCTGAAGTCAATAAAGTCTTGAGCTTTTAGTATCGCCCCTTGCTTCTATACTTGTGTAGGTTCTGAGCTCGGATACTGAGTAGTATTTTCCCTTGATCATCCGAGGCTTCCTAGGAGATTTAGAGAGGTAGCCATTGTCGTCTCGCCGACTCTCTTGTTCTTATTTCTTTTGCGCTTTGTTCTTCTTGATAAGAAAGACACTTCACACTTGTACTTCTTTGATTTTATGTATTTCTAGTAGCTTGTATATGTGACAACCAATCCTTGGCTATTATTTAAGCTTGTGAAGATTTTCAATTATCTTTCTTATTTAGTCACTTCTGGATGTTATTTCTATTTTCCGTTGGGCAAGGCTGACTTGTTCTGGTGGATTGAAAAAGTGTCATCACATCTATTTTTGGGTTGCGACAGGTGGTATCAGAACCTTAGGTTCATAGGTCTTACCTGTATACGAGCCAAGTCTAGATAAAGTCTTGAGGATCAATACAGAGACATTTATACTTATCTTTGAGAGGCTATGAAGATTGTTAGGAAAATACTTATTATTCATTCCCTCTCATCGTGCATGGTTTTTTTTGTTAGTACTGAGTGGTGCCCATGTTCTTAGGACTAATGGCAAGGATTCTAGCCACTATTACTAGTGGCAGAGGTGAGGTTATTCCCGATACAGTTATTAATGCCCCAGCTAGAGGTAGGGGGAGGGGTCGAGCTAGAGGTTGTGCTCATGGAGTGGCGTCAGTGAGAGGCATGCCCAAGGAGCAACACGTGTTAAAGGGCAAGCTAGAGGAGTTTCTCCTGAGCCACATATAAAGGTTAATGAGGATCAAGCTCTTCCAGGGCGCACAGCTGTAACATTACTTTAGGAAATCCGGTTGAGGATGATGGGTATGCTTGAGAACCTTATTCAAGGGGGTGGTACGATAGGCTCGCAGGGAGTTTCTCAAATGGGAGTGGAAGAATAGCCTTTAGGGTAGCATTAGGACCTAGTTCATTAGGGTTAAGTAGGTTATCCCCCAGTGGTTCTTGTACCAACTATTGGGGCACAAACCACCCAAAGGAATTTCTAGTAGTAGTTGATCAACTTAGTTACGAAAGATCTTAGAAGATGAAACTACCTCAATTTCAGGGTGGTACGAGCGAGGATACTCATAAGTTTCTGACCTTGTCCTAAGAGATTCTTGAGTCAGTGGGTTTGGTTGATCAGATTCATGTTTATTCTGTTGCACTCCAGCACCACGGACCAGCTTTGGAGTGGTGGAGGACTTATGTGAGGTCCATACCAGTTGGATCCCCTCTAGTGGGTTGGGTTGTGTTCTCTAGTACTTTTAAGGATCTTTTCATTCTTTAGAGTGTACGAGAGGAGAGCCATTTGAGGTTTAAGGACTTGAAGTAGGGTGGTATGACTATTACTGAGTATGAGGTTCATTTTTGTCAGTTATCTCGACATGGCTTAGCTATGATTCTAGATGAGGGGGAAAGAGTCTGCAGGTTTGTGAGAAATTTGAATTTCTCCATTAGATCCTATGTATTCAGAGCAGCTCATATAAGGGCTTCCTTTCAATCTGTTGTGAACCTCCAAGAAGGCAGAGTTGCTGGTTCGAGAAGAGTTTGGAGACCCTAAGAGGGATCATACTACGGGTCAATTTTCTGGTACCTCATCAGGAGGTAGGGGTTCGCATAGAAGTGGTGGATCATTTGTGTGACATGGTCTTGTGCATGTGTCTATGCCAGTGACTGAGGGTGGACAGATGTCTTAAGGGTCCCATACTTCTACCCGTGGTAGCCATAGTATTTCTTTTGGTGGGCAACAGTCTTACGCTGAGGTCTTGTTCTAGGTGTAGAGATCTAGGCCACTTTCACTGTGAACACCCACTTACATCCTACTGGTTTCTTCTTATTGGGTAAATCTACCAAATCTCATATGTGATTTTCCTCTAATGCATGTATTTCCTCAAGTATCGTATTTGACCATCCGGGATGATGCCAAGCCTCTTTCATACTTTTGGTCATAGAAACAGAGTCTAAAGAAGCAATCACAGATTTAGATGCAGTAGACAAGCGATCATAGGAAACAAAGTTAGCAATAGCATATATATGGATTTGCAAGTCCATGTACCTTTACGAAGAGCATTAGGGAGGTCAAGATTTTCTAGAGGATATGATGGAGGAGGATCAAATAGATGAGGAATAAGCGCAAGGCATATAGCATTAGTCTCTTGTCTCCTTGAATAAACTTGAACAATAGGCGGACTTGTTGGAACATCTGTTAAAGGCATAGTACTTGAGTGGTTGTTAATAGAGTAACTAAGAGATGAAAGAGTACCATCACTTGATTGCTAAACATAAGTAACCTAATAAATCAACCACTCATCTTCCCCCCAACTTGTAGAACTAGGTGGGTTATAAACAAAATGGTGTAGTCTCTAAAAATATCACATCATTTGACACTAGATATTTGCCAAGTTCAGTAGAATAACATCGATAACCATTTTGAATACGAGAATAACCCAAGAAAACACACTTCAATGCCTTAGGGTCCAACTTAGTAATAGATGGTCGTAGATCTCAAACATAACAAGTGCTTCCAAATACTTTTCGTTCCACTGAGAATAATGTCTTGTTTAGAAAAAGAACATTATAAGGTATGTTACCAATAAGAACTACTGTTGGCATGCAATTAATCAGAAAACAAGATGTAGAGACTGTATCAACCCAAAATTGCTTATGAATATTCATTTCGAACAAAAGTGCTTAGGCTTTCTCAAGTAAATGCCTATTCTTTCTCTCAGTAAATCCATTTTGAGAAGGTGTATGATGATTGATGGAGAATACAATGTTTCTCATGTAGGATTGAAACAACTCTAATATGTATTCCTTTGCATTATCACTTCTAAAACAGGCACTGAAGCAGTGAATTTAGTTTTGACTACAACACAAAAGACAAAAAAGTGAGTAAATACTTCAAAGCAACTTTTCATAAAATAAATCCAAGTCATCCAAAAGAAATCATCCACAAAAGTGATAAAATACTTATCCAGCTTCAGAAACAACTGTACATGGTCTCCAAACATCATAATGAATTAACTCAAAAGCTGACCCAACTCGCTTATTAACCTTTGGAATTAATGTACTTATCCAGATTTAGAAACAACTGGACATGGTCCCCAAACATCATAATGAATTAACTTAAAAGCTGACCCAACTTGATTATTAACCCTTGGAACTAATGTGATGTGGTGATGTTTTGCAAATTGGCATGATTCACAATCCAAAGAAGGAACATTTTGAAACTGGGGACAAAGCTTCTTTACCAAAGGTAAAGAAGGATGTCCCAATCAACAATATGCTTCAAAGGGATAGATGGCACTTGAGCAGGCAACAAACCTAGACTCATATTCATCAAGGATATATAGGTCATCAATTACGTTTACTTGACCAATAACCTTATACATTGCAAGATCACGAAACAAGCAATGATCAGGAAAAAAGGAAATATAACAATTAATATCTCTATTAAATTTACTCACAGAAATCAAATTGAAAGCCAACTTTGGTAGAATTAATACAGATTATAGGGTAATAGAGAAGGTTGTTTGTCCTAGAACCCATAATGTTACATGTTGACCTATCGGCTACTGTGACAGGAGAGGATGCTTTGTCTGATCGAAAGGTAGAAAATATACTAGGATTACCTATCATATGATAGTAGCACCTGAATCAATCATCCAGTTGTTCAAAGAGGATACCAAACATGCCTTTCTTGAATTAACATGGGTAGTAGCCGACATGAATTATTTAAGAGATTTCTGATACTGAGAGAATTGTGTGAACTCATCCACAGAAACCAAAATTTCTCACCCTTCTGATTTGTAGCCATACTTCCTCCTCAATGAAGAACTTAAGAATAGCCAAGCTTCAAAAGAACCCCAATAGTATTAGATTCCAAGTAAAATTAGGAGCCGATTCACCCAGCAAAATAATTGTAGCCTATGCTCAAAATCAAGAAGAACATCCGCAAAACACAATTAAACAATATTGAATAGAAGTCGACAAAACAGCACCAAATAGAAAACCAGATCACTGAAGCTAAGAGAAAATATGATCCTAGAAGTAGTTTTCATAAATATAGGAACTTGGAAGTGATAAAATATTTTCCAAATAATGTATCAACATCTAAAAAAATCTTGGGGTATGTTGAAATTGACTAGATGACACTAGAATGTAACAACCCCAAAAAGCGGCCGAAAATGTGCCACAAAAGTATCCAAAGTTATAATTTTCATATATCTCCAAATCTGTTTGTTATTTCAGAAATTCAACTTTATATTCTTGTTCAGGAGGTCAAATTTAGGAGGCAAAGGTTCTAACCCCGATTTTAGAGCGAATGATTCACAATATTGATTTTCCAAGTTTGACAAAATAATGAGGTTAGAACGCGCGTCACAGTGCTATTCCTATCCAGTTTTTTCAACTCGATCCAAGACTTTTAAGTCTTGGGCATAAGTATTTCCATACAAGAAAATACCTATAAATACCCTTATTTCATCCTCTTATCACCCAAGATATTCCCCAATACTCTTTCAAATGCTTAGTCTTACATTTCTCACAAAATTCAAGTGCCAAGACCGTCTCGAGATTCTATGGTTATCTTTCAAGCTTCATGTCTCCATCTACAATCTTCTTCAAGGTTTCTCCAAAAGTTAAGATATGTGGGTTTCTTCATGGGTTCGTTTTACCCATGATATCCAAACTTTCTTTTACTCAAAATTGCATGATTTGAAGTTAATTTACTTGTGGGTCTTAATTATTATGAATTTCACTGTAAACTATGTTGGGTTTTCATGAAAGTATGGTTGTATTAGTATGTTTTGAGCTAGGAATCTAATATCTAATGTGAGATTTGATGAGGGATTTTAATGTATATTGCTTGAAGGTGTTACCAAGTATCTATTGATGGTTTTACAATGAATTTTCTTGCATGATTTCACTATTGAATTGTATAGTTTTACACTAGAACTACACACCCACCATGTGCTTGATAAAGTGTCCGATTTAGTGTTCTTGAGGAGTTGATGGTTCAATGCATGTCTTATAAGTTGAATGACTATATGATGATGAAATAATGATGAAAGGGATGTATATATGTGATGTTAAAATTATGTAAATCACCTATGTTATTGCAAGTGAATTGTTGGGCTCTTATGTTGTAGACTTGGGAGTTGGTGATGAACTATTAGGTTCTTATGCCAAGGTTTATGCTCTTTTCAATTGTGAAGCCTACTAGAAGGGGCTATGAACTATGCTATATGCTTTACCCTCTAGTGCAAGGTCAATTCCTACATGTTGGGTTTATGAACTATTTTGTAAACCTTACCCTCATGTACTAATCCATGCGACTCATTTTACTCATATTCACATGTAGGGGTTATGAACTATATTTTACTCCTTACCCTCATGTATGATTTGGGGTTATGAAATATACTCATATGAAGTGGTTTTGAACTATGTAATATGCCTCATGCTCATATGCACACATGTAAGGGTTATGACCTATGCTACCTTCTACCCTCATATGCTATTCATTATCTCTTTTTTACATGTAGGGGTTATGAATTATGCTATCTCTTTACCCTTAAGTACTACCCATACCTACTAGAAGGGGTTATGACGAATGATATATCCCTTTGGGTGAGGTATTTGGACTATCTAATCATGTCCTCTTATTGTGTTAAGCATGTTATGCAAGAATGATTATTTTCAAACATGTTTTACTACAAGCATTGTTCATGCATGCCATGTTTCTAATATACTGTCTCTTGCTATGATTATGCATTTTGATTGTGTTTCCTATCTCTTGTTGTATTGTATCCCACATACTTAGTACATTCCAACGTACTAACGCATACTCTATGTCTACATGATATTATCGTGTTGGAAACAGAGCCCTGCTTGAGCATCTACACCCATGTGGCTAGTATGGTTTCACTCAAGCTTGTTAGTGAGTCCTACATTACGGGGATGTTACTTATGATCTTTTGCTATGTTTTAAGACTATCTTTCTTTTACTTATGTATATTGACTATGAGGCTGAGCCTAGTTGCTCGTCTTGGCCCCCGCTTTTATTTATGTAGTAGAGGTGTTGTTGGACGTGTTATGTATTTTTGCGATGAGCATTTAATATCTTATTTCTAGATGCTTATGATATGAAAGTTTACCCTTACTCCCAATTCCCTTTGTTTATACTTATCTCATATTATCATTTTAATTGCTTCCGCAACCAAGGATGTGTAATTATAAGCTATGAGGCTTGTTTGGGGTTCCTTCGGGTTCCCCATAAGCCAGTCACGTCTAGGCCCTAGGCTTGGGTCATGACAAAGATGGTATCATAGCACTAGGTAGTTAGATCTTCAGAGTCTAACATACTGCGTTGATTAGAGTCTCATTCATGGGTGTGTTGTGCACCATAACTATGAGTAGGAAGATATCAGATGTTTTAGGAGATGTTTCCCTTCATCGTGTTCTAAGTCATTCTATAGAGTTGAAGTAAGTCCTATTTCCCTAACAATTCTTCTTTGCCATGATCATGCCTAATATAAGAGGAAGAAGAGCACGTGCTCCCAAGGGACAACCGACTCATGGCGAGCTTCAGGATGTTTTCACCTTGCTGGTTCAAGATATGGCCCATCAAGTAAATTAAGGGGCCCAAGCCCCTCATGCCCCTACACTGACAAATCAGGGTGAGAGACTTCATGAGGATGAACCTACCAGAGTTCTATGGGTCAAAGGTGGATAAGGACCCACAAGAGTTTATTGATAAGGTTTACAAGGTACTGGCTATCATGGGTTTGAGGTCAGAGGATAAGACGGAGTTGGCGGCCTACCAACTCAAAGGGGTAGCACAAGTATGGTACAATCAATTGAGGGAGGAGAAGGGAGTCAACAATATAATTCTATGGGAAAAGTATAAGGCGGCCTTTCTTAATTGGTTCTTCCCTCTTAAGCTTAGGGAGGCCAAGATGGTGGAGTTCATGCATTTGAAGCAAGGATCAATGAGTTAGAGAGAGGATACTCTTAAGTTGAACCAACTTTCTAAGATGCTCCTCACTTGGTTGCCAACCCAAGGGCTAGAACAAGTTCGTGGTGGGTGTCTTTGACTTGGTTAGTGAAGAATGCCAGTCTGCTATGTTGATTAATGACATGGAGTTGTTTCACCTCATGGGTTTTGCCGAACAACTTTAGGGTGAGAAGCTTAGGAAGAAGAAGAGTGGAGATTCCAAGAGAGCTTGGTTTTAAGATGACCGTTTCCAACATGGTGTTGAGTTTCAAGGCCAAAGGTCTTCTAGTACTCCAGACAAGAGGCTTGCTATGGAAGGGATGGACATACCAAGGCTCCAAGAAGTCAATGGTGGAATGAGTTTTCCAAAATGCTCATAATATGAGAGGCATCATCATGGAAAATGCTTAAAGAATTCAAGAGCATGTCACGGGTGTGGGAAAGTAGGTCACAAGCTCATTAATTGCCCTTATGTCCGGAACAAAGGCAAGGAGGGTCGTCCTCAAGGTCAAGGTATTCATGTGAATAAAGAGGCCCAAGGTTGGTATGTTGATCAAGGAGGTGCTCCACGACGTAATCATTTCTATGCTCTTCAAAGGGGGCAAGGGGTGGATGAGGCGCTCGATGTTGCTATAGGTATATTGAAGTTTCCTTTTTTGTTGCTAGTGGACTTCATGTGTCTTCCTGATTGTTATGTGGACTTTTGGTGTCTATCACATTAGTGGGTCTTTTGTTGCTAGAAAGGTCTATAGAAATTGTTCTGTGGTCATGTTGCAGTTACGTCTTCATTTATGGTTGTATCGAATTAGATGTGGTGGATTTTGATGATTATACATGGGATGGATTAGCTGAATGCATATTGTATCTCCATTGATAGTAGGACCTGTAAAGTAAGGTCCAATTCCCTAATAACCCGTCCGTGAGTGGTGGTGAAAGGGTAAGTCCATTTCTTTTTTTGGTGGACAATTGATCCCTAAGGGATTACATTTATCATCTTGTAAGAGTTAGGGGTGTTGAGCCTAAGTAATTTCTATTGAGTTATTTCCGGTGACCAATGAACTATTGAATGTCCTTTTCGGTATGTTGACTTTGGGATGGTGTTTTTTGGTTTGGCTAATGCAACAATCATGCCTATAGGTCTCTGAATAGGGTGTTTAATTCCTACCCTTTTACGTTTGTGGTGGTCCTTAGTGATGATGTATTGAGTGCTTCCGGAAGTGAGGAAGAGCTTGTGAATCATTTGAGGGTGATGTTGTGAATTCGAAGGAAGTGAGGTTGCTTGTTAATTAAGGAAAGTGGAGACCTTTGAGTGGCAAGAAGCTGGTTGGAGGAGTTCACCAGTTGGCTAGGTTGGAAAAGGTTGAGAGTTGTGGTGTAGTGTCTTTGATGGATCCGAATCTTCTATAGTTTAAGAGGTCTAGTTAAGTAAGGCTTTGATTCTCGTCTTGATAGAGTTGGAGGTCTTGGTAAGGGATGGTTGAGTGAAGGTTGTTTCCCAAGGGTGAGATGGTGTTTCATGGTGCCAAGTGAACTAGGTGTGGTTAAGGTTGACAAAGGAGTGTTGGTCATGAGTCCTTATAGAGGAAGATTAGTCAGGTTGCATACGAATAGGGGTTGCCTATGGGTATAGTGATGGTTTGTCCGATTCTTCATCTTCTAGGTTGAAGGGATATGTTGATGCCTATAGTTCTATTGAACTCCTTGAGGTTGTAGGTGTTGTGCAGAATAAGTTGACTTAGGAAAAGATCTCGTTAGAGGCATTGGATAGAAGGGTGGAAGAAGTTGATTGATAAGGATGTGATGTTCGTTGAGGTTCTTTGGAAGGTTCATTTAGTCGAAAGTGTCTCTTGGGGTGCAGGCATGGAGAAACAATATCCGTATATCTTTCATCCCTATTCAAGCTTATGATAACATGTCATGTCCTTTAATGATTCCAACCATTATGTTTCAGCCCCTATGTCATTTCCATGCATCCATGTGTATGTTAACAAGTTCATGATGATTTTTGAAACTTATGTTGATATTTTGACAATGGTGTTTTAAATGTATTGTTGCATTCTTCTTGAGGATGATTTTTTCATGATTACTCTTCTCATATATGTTTCTCTGACATTCAGGGCCTAATGTTCCCCAAGGGAGAGATATTGTAATGACCAAAAGGTGCCCGAAAATGTGCCTCAGTTGTGTCCGGATTCGTAATTTTCATATATCTTAAAATCCATTCGTTATTTCAGAAATTTGACTTCATATTCTTGTTCAAGGGGTCAAATTTAGGAGGGAAAAGGGTCTAGCCCTGGTTTTAGAGCGAACAATTCACAATTTTGATTTTCTAAGTTTCACAAAAACAATGAGGTTAGCGCGTTTGGGGCGCGACGTACCCCAGTGTTATTCTTGACAAGCTTTTTTTAACAAGGTCCAAGACTTTTAAGTCTTGGGCTTAAGTGTTCCCAAATGAGAAAACAACTATACATAGTCTTATTTCACCCTCATATCACCCAAGACATTCCCCTATACTCTCTCAAACACTTAGTATTATATTTCTCTAAAAATTCAAGTGCCAAGACCCTCCCCGAATTCTAAGGTTATCATTCAAGCTTCAACTCTCCATCTCCAATCTTCTTCAAGGTTTCTCCAAAAGCAAAGGTATATGGGTTTTTTTCATGGCTCCTTTTACCCATTATGCCTAAACATCCTTTTACTCAAAATTGCATGATCTAAAGTTGATTTACTCATGGGTCTTAATTATTATGAATTTCACTATACACTATGTTGGGGTTTCATGAAAGTATGGTTGTTTTAGTATTTTTTTAGGCTATGAATCTAAGACCTAATGTGAGATTTAATGAAGGATTTTGGTGTATATTGGTTGAGGGTATTAGCAAGTATCTAATGATGGTTTTAAATGAATTTTCTTGCATGATTTCACTCTTGAATTGCATGGTTTTACACTAGCACTACATACCCGCCAAGTGTCTGATAAAGTGTTCGGTTAAGGTTTCTTGAGGAATTGGTGGTCCAATGCATGTCTTATGAGTTGAATGACGATATGATGATGAAAGGGATGTTTATATGTGTGTTTAAATTATGTAAAGCACCTGTATTGCAAGTGAATTGTTGGGCTCTCATGTTGTTGTGTTCTTGGGAGTTGTTGATGAGGTATTGGGTTCTTATGCTAAGGTTTATGCTCTTGTCAATTATGAACACTACTAGAAGGGATTATGAGCTATTCTATAGGCTTTATCCTAGTGGAAGGCCAATTCCTACATATAGGGGTTATGAACTATGTTGTACACCTTACTCTCATATACGAATCGATGCTACTCATTTACTCATATCCACAAATAGGGGTTATGATCTATGTTGTACTCCTTACCCTCATATACGATTTGGGGTTATGCAATATATTCATATGACCTCATATGCACACATATAGGGGTTATGACCTATACTACCTTCTACCATTATGTGTTATTCATTATCTCGTGTTTACATGTAGGTGTAATGAACTATACTATCTCCTTAGCCTCATGTACTACTAATTACCTACTAGAAGGGGTTATGACTCACCATCTATCCCTCACCCTCTAGTACAAGGTATTTGGATGATCTAATCATGTCCTCTTATTGTGTTAAGCAAGTTATGCAAGTATGATTATTTTCAAGCATGTTTTACTATAAGCATTGTTCATGCATGCCATGTTGCTAATATACTATCTCTTGCTATGATTATGCATTTTTATTATGTTGCTTATCTCTTGCTGCATTACATCCCACATACTTAGTACATTCCAATATACTACATATACTCTATGCCTACGTGATATCACCATGTAGGAACCGGCACCGTTTGAGCATCTCCATCCACATGTCTTGAACGGTTTCACTCAATCTTGTTGGTGTGTCCTCCATTCCAGGAAAGTTGCTTATGATCTCTTTCTATGTTCTAAGACTATCCTTCTTTTACTTATGTATTTGACTTTGAGGGTGAGTTTGGTTGCTTATCTTGGCCTCCGCTCTCATCTATGTAGTAGAGGTGTTGTTGGACATGTTATATATCTATGCTCTGAGCCTTGACTCTCTTGTTTCTTGATGCTTATGATATGGAAGTTTACCCTTAGTTCCAATTTCACTTGTTTATACTTATCTCTTATTATCATTTTAATTGCTTTCACGATCAAGAATGTGTAATGATATGCTATGAGGCTTGTTTGGGGTTGCTTCGTGTTCTCCATTTGCCGATCACGTCTAGGCCCTAGGCTTAGGTCGTGACATAGATTTGAATCTCGAAAGATTCTAATGGAGAAGGATCTAGTGTGTGACTGACATATGAGAGATACAGGTGGTGTGTGGCCTCTTGCCTCATACCCCAAAGAAGTTTATTCTGGCTAGAAAAGGTATCTATCTCCTCCTATTGCAGCAGTAACACAAACTGAACACTTTGAAAGTGATTGATTCAAAATTTGAGGTTGTTTCTCTAAGACAACAAAAGAATATTGAGTTACCTTTTTAGACAAAGCCAAAACAGGATCAAAGAGCCTATAGACTCTGATACCATGTATTCGAATAAAAGATGATTGTCTATTCCAATAAGTAAGCAAGATATAAATACAATATATTATGACTATGTACATTACAAAGAATAATGTCTATATACATTTTATAACCCTCTTATATGTGTGGTTTTGTGTGTCCTTTGCTTTAAACACAATTCTACTTTTATTTTGTAGTTTCACTTGGAAATTTAAAATAATGGAACTCGAGTAGACGAGTTCACCAGTAAAGTTCTCATCCTAACTAGTTCTTCCCGGGTCAAGAGGGTGTGTGGGACTGCTCTTTCCCTCATCAACTAAAGAATGTTTACTACAAAATGTGTCAACAAAACTTGAAGAGGAGGAACTTGATGTTTGGTTGAGTAGAGAGGGTCGCCACTTCTAAATTTACAATTGTGGGTGTGAATCACCAAGGGAGCAAACAATAATTTGGTATAACACTCAAGTTAATTTAAGGGCCTAGCCTCAAATGGTATCATATATATCGTAACATTATTTAATGCATGAAATCTTTCTTCTGTGTATAGACCTTTAACATAGAATAAATGAATATACTATATTATAAGCAAAAAGGAAGTTAACTAATCAAGTGGAAAAATGAGAAAATCCAGAGGTGCAGCTTGATCCTACTAAGGTTTTAGATCACCAACTTGACCAGTAGTCAAGTTTAAGACGTAGTCTCCGTATATGGTCTTGTGATGATTGGGTAATTTACGAGAAACTCCATTCAAGATTTGGTGGAAATTAAAGAATCACCTTGTTGAGCAGGTTGTAGAAATAACATTGCCTGTTTAATTGAAGGATTGGCAAGCAATCTCTACCTCCTCAGTATTTCTTGTAGTGGAACAAAAGTGAGAATGTTGTCCAAATATGGAACATCCTTTCCAATATCAACAATCCAATATCTTCCCATTGAATCATTAGCAAATGGCAAGACAATGTCACCTACCATTATAACAATATAGGTTAGCAAGTTATAAATACAACACATTGTATGTTAATTTAGGGGGAAAAAAAAGAAATGAGATTCCTACAAATTTGTTACCAAAATTAAGTTAAAAAATTAGTCCAAAAAATATGGCAATTAATCTTTCTAAGAATGACGTCTATATACATATATAGAGTTAAAGTCATGCAAGAAGCTACTCGCCGAGTCAGCCATGATAATCAAGGAAATGCTATTTGAATAGATAGATGATAAGGCATTTTGGTTATGAGGTCTTCATACATAGTAAATCAATGATGCTCCAACACTATGTCTCGGATTAGTTATGTTGTTTATTCAATGTGAACTGAAGTCAAAATATCATTAACTAAGTGATGAAATTAGGTCTTAGGCCTGACTCACACCCCAAAAGCTAGCTCAAAGGGAGGAGGATTGCCTAAACCTTATAAGGAGACCACCCATCCCATTAAACACCAATGTGGAACTTTGTGTCTCAACCCCCCCCTCCTCACGCCCAGTGCGTAGCATCTGGTGCGTGGACAATTTTCAGAAATTAGATTTTTGATCAATTTGGGAGCATGTAGAACATTTTTCAAGGAAAGGGATTGACACAAGGAAGATAGATTAGATTGACCATAGCCAAGAATTGGAATAGTGTGACCATTACCAACAACAATATTATGATTAGGA
>JAOTQR010028278.1:0-16407 GCA_025774065.1 Solanum ossicruentum | reverse complement strand
AAATTCACTTGATTCCATACTCCCGCACCTTAAGTTGCTTAAATTTAAAATATACTTCAATCTCAACAATTTTTTCCGAATTAATAATTGACCGTTAAGAGATTACGGGGTCTAACATATCCCTCAAGCATGGACCACCATGACCCTTACTACATTTTGGACACATACAATTAGGTACCACACCACTATTACCTTGGGCCCTTGGGTTGTAATTGGCAAATTGTCTATTAGGAGTATGAGAAGATCCTTGGCCTTGATGAAATCGGCCACCTTTGAGGCTTTTGAACTTACTATCAAAATGGGTCCTCTTAGTCTTATTACCCTTCTCTTTCTCAACTTCTCCCCTGCTAATTGTTCAGGATATGTCATAAGGCAGGACAAGTCCATGTCACTTATCAACATGGCGGCACGACATTCTTAATTCACCAAATCAAAAACACCCATGACAAATTTGTTCATTCAAGACCTCGGATCGGCAACCAAGTGTGGAGCATATTTAGAGAGTTGGTTAAACTTGAGTGAATACTCCCTCACACTCATAGATCGTTGCTTCAAATTCATAAACTCCATCATTTTGGCCTCCCTAAGCTAAAGAGGGAAAACTGGTTGAGAAAAATCGCCTTAAACTTCTCCCAAAGTATCACATTGTTGTTCCCTTTCTCCTCCTTCCATTGAGTATACCATGTTTGGGCCACCCCCTTGAGTTGGTAAGCAGCCAACTCCGCCTTCTGTTCCGATCTAACACACATAATAGACAACACTTTGTACACCTCATCAATAAATTTTTGAGGTACCTCATCTACCTTAGACCCATCGAACTCCGATGGGTTCATCCTCATGAAATTCCTTACCCTAAATGCCGTAGTAGGAGCATGAGGGGCTTAGCCCCCTTGGATGATTTGATTGTTCATGGATTGAGCTAGCATGATAATAATATCTAGGAACTCTTCATGAGCCAGTTGTTCTTCGGGAGTGCGACTGTTCTTCCTCTTTGGATAGACATGATCTAACAGAGCAAAGAACATTTGTTAGTGGAAAACCTTACTTTAAATTCTATAGCATACATAGAGTACGAAGAAGGGAAACATTTCCTAAAATGTTTCATAGCCTCCTGCTCATAGTCATGGTGCACTTTACAACCATGAACAAGACTCTAATTGACGCGGTGCGTTGGATGCTGAGGACAGTTAACAACCTATTGCTCTGATACCAAGTTTGTCACGACCCAAGCCTAGGGACTAGAAGTGACACGACGAATGGGGAACTCGAAGAGACCCCAAACAAGCCTATTAACATATCATTACACATCCTTGGTCGAGGAAGCATTTGAACAACAACAAAGAGCATAAAACAAGGATAATGGACTAAGGGAAGTCTTTCATGACATAAATCATCAAAAGAGTCAAAACTCAAGCATACTTACATAACTTGTCCAACAACACCTCTAAACTTAGAATTGAGTGGGGGCCAAGACAACTTTCTGGGCTTACCTTCATAGTCAAAAGCATACAATAAAAAGGAAAAGAGTCAGTGCCTAACATATGATAAAAGAATATCATCCTCAGAGTTGAGGACTCACCAAACTTGCTTTTAAGAGATAGCACTAACCATGTGGAGGAGGAGGGTGATCAAGTGGAGTTCCGGTTCCTACATCGTAACATCATGTAGGCATAGAGTATGCCTTAGTACATTTGAATGTGCTAGTTATGTAGGATGCAATGCTACAAGACATAGGCAACTTAATCAAAATGCATAATCGCAGGTAAGAGATAGTATATTATCAACATGGCATGCATGAACAATGCATGAAGTAAAACATGCTTATATAGAGCATATTATATATGAAGGAAGAGACCATCATCATAGACCAAGCAACTAGTACTTGGAATCTAATGCAACCTACCCACTTGTAAGTTGGATGAGGTACATACCCCTCATCTATGGTAGTATGGGATTGCCACCACCCGACAAGGTGCATGAGCTACATACCTCTCATCTATGATAGTACGGGATTTCCACCACCCGACAAGGTGGATGAGGTACATACCCCTCATCTATGGTATGGTTAACTTGCAATACTATAGATACTTTCCACGATACAGCTCGAGTATACATTCCTTTCATCATCATAAAGTAACTTAACTCATGTACCATGCATTAGGCCTTCAACAATTCAAGAAACCTTAACCGAATATTTTATCAAATACTAGGCGGATGTGTAATGCTAGTATAAAATCACGTAATTCAAGAGTGGAATCCTACAAGAAAACTTGAAGTAAATCAACCCACCAACACTTGGTAATACCCTCATGCAATATACATTGAAACCCTTCATCAAATCTTAAGAAAGATCAAGATTCATAACTCAAAACATGCTTAAACACTCACACTTTAATAAAACCCAACATAGTTCATAGTCAAATTCATGATAAGTAAACCAATAAGTAAATCAACTTAGAAACATACAATTTATGTAAAAAAAAGGTTGGGCACCATGGGCGGAAGGACCCAATGGTTGAAACCCATATAACTCAACTTTGGAGAATTCCTTGATGAAGATTTGATTGAGAACTTGAAGCTTCAATGAATTCCTTAAGATCCAGAATGAGTTTGGGACCCTTGATTTTGAGTGATATATTTGTCTAAGTGTTTTAGAAGGTTTTGGAAAATGTCTTGTATGATATGGGGTTGAAAATTGACTAAGTATAGGTGTTTTTACGCATGAGGAGGCTCTGGCCTAAGACCCAAAGGCCTTGGACTGAAAGAAAAAACTGAAACAAAAATAACATAGGTCCGCGCCCTGGCTGTGTCGCGCAAGGTGCACTGATCTTATATGGAAATTGGATATTTTGGAATCATCATGGTGCACATATCTAAAATTGAGTTAGACCCATTTTTCACTCAATTTTTTACCCTTGATCACGAATAGAAGTTGGATTTTCGATATCACGCATGAATTTTGAGATATATGGAAACTACGATTATGGGTAATTTGAGGCATAATTTCGAGAACTCTTGGGGTTGTTTCACCTTCATAGACTGTACTGCACAACATCTGCCTTCCACATATGAACTAATCCTATGTGCCATCTTCTGAATTACGACCTATAAAGGGTCTCGTCTGATAACCATTCAGAAAACCTTCAAAGTTCTGATTCTAAAGGCACTATTTTATCTACGATCCGCCACCTGACTTACGACCAGTAGGAGCCTCTGTCTAATAATAGTTTAACACTTAGCATATTTTTTGATCTTCAACATATGAACAAACATACGATCCATCAAATAGTCTACAACTCGTTTGACAACATGTAACTTCAACATCTGAAAATCGGCCATTCACTGGATTTGACCTAAAAAATGAGTCTTCGGCATGTGGAATAAATCACAACACGTAGAAAGCTTCATATATCATAAAAACCTACAATCCATGTAACTTGGCCTAAACTTATCTTGAATCCTGAAATTCTAAAAAATCAACACTAAAACACATCAAACTGAGTAACATCATGTAATACCCCGTCAAATTACCAAAATGCCCCTAAAATGTATCATGCGCAAAATGCTCCTTACAAAGCACTGATGGAAAATTCGAGACTGGATTTGCAATCAATGCATAAAATCGAGAAAAAAAATGACCACAACCCAATTTAAGAGCAACCAGATGGAAAAATAAAATTTCAATTTTTGACCAAAACGGTAGCAGATCCGCGCCCCTGGCGTGATGCGGAAGGGGTGCGGAAATGAACATGAATTTTTTAAGAAATGTCGACGAAAATTATGATTTATGAAAAATTACACATAAAAAGCATTTGTTGAATGCGATTTGTGTAACTTCCTGGAAAACAGTTTTTATCGCGTTTTAAATTTTTCAGTCAAAAAAATTCATAGGTGCACGCCCAGTCTGCATCATGGACTAGGCTATTTCGAGGTGAATTTTTTTGACTGGTCCTTCCCAACTCATTTTTAAGTCCCAAAATGTGTTTTTAAGTATAAATTCGTACGAAAGGATTTCAAAACTCTTCTTTTCATAAGTTATACGTAAAGGTTCCTAGGAGAAGAAAAATTCGAAAGTGGAGGGTTTCAAGCTGGGTATGAATTCGTGAAGGAAAACTTGGTTATTCGTAATTCCAAGTATGTAAAGGCTACCCAAAAGCATAGAATCATTCTTTCATGTGCCCAATATAGAGCTAGGATGTATCATTGATATTTAGAAGACATGAATAGTGATTTCTTGAAAGTTCTTGAGTATTATCATTTAATGTCTTGGATATTATCAGTATTTCTTGAAAATATTCTTTTTATTATATTTTGTATCCTAAATTGATGATCATCATGCTTAAAGTTTACTGTATACATACCTTATTATGTGATTATGATCTAACCCTTATGAATTCTCTTTGTAAAGACTTGAATAATGAACTTAGGGGGATGTCTAGAGCCTTGATTGTCTGAATGTGGTGCTTAAATGAGTCTAGGGCCTGAGGTGAGTGTGTTGATGGCTGTGATAGCTGAAAACAATATTGATAGGGTTGAATGAATATATTCCCTTTAATTTGAAGAGATATTCTTGTCCTTAGATGTTGGATGATGATAGTTCTTGATGGAATGATAGACTTATGAGCATATTGAGTCCTGAGAGGAGTATTAGCATCGAAATGGGTAAGTGTGAGTCCTACTCATACACATTAACTATGTGACCCACATAGGAGACGATTGGACCGTGAAAGCGAATGTTTCCTTTGTCCCAAAAGAGGACTTGATAGACTTTGGATCCACTGACAGACTCGTCCTTTACCTCGACAAGGTACTGGATAGATGTGGCAATGACATCTCTTCGTTGTATCACTACCAACTCATAGGTAGTGGTTGTCGGCTATAAAAACTCCCAGATAGCTTTCATGATGATAGAACTCCAATGTGTGTGATTGTTTGATGGATAGTGAGGTGATAGAGTCTTGTCCTTTACTAGAGAGGGTGAGTGATTGATGAGGGATTGTATATTGTTTCCTTTTTTTCTTTAGCCTGTTTCACATACAGTACATTCCACATACTAACGCCCTTTGGTGCTGCATCATTTTATGCTGCAGTTTCAATAGACCGAGGACTTCAGCAGCCCGATCGTTGAGTTTCAGAGCCTTCCATATTTATAGACAGTGGTGAGTCCTCCCCTGCATTCGATGGATGTTTATTTTCTTTTGATTGATAGTCTTTTACTTGATTTTGGTAGCCATGGCCTATCATGGTACCATCTTAGACAATATTATTGAGCTTCATAGACGTAGACATTGATGTTTGATTTTGGGGGTTGTTTCCCTCGTCCTCTTTTATATTGAGACTTTTTTTTTGATATTCTATTTCTTCTATGATAGACTGAGATTGATAGCATTGAGCCCATAGATAGAATATTATTATTATTATTATATTTTTTTTTCTTTGGCTAATGAATTGACTGGATAAAGGCAATGAGACTAGTTGGTCCGCTTAGGGTACCCTCCCGGGGTGTGATAAACTTGGTATTAGAGTACAGAGTTCAAGTGTCTTAGGGAGTCTATGAAGCCGTGTCTAGTAAAGTCCTTGTTATTGGTGTGAAGAGCTCCACATCCATAATTTGGATACTATAGGACATTAAGGAATTGTTCCCCTTCTTTCATATTCTAAGTCCGTGCGATAGAGTCAAAGTCCATAAAAGTTCTTTCCTAAATCGTGCTGTACATGTTTGTAGACCAGTTATGTGCCAGAATAGTTTCCTAGCTCGTAGAAACACTCCGTAAAGTTATGAAAGGTATAGGTTGAATCTTTACTTGATTTTTTATGTTGTGTATGATAGAAGAATTTATGTTTCCAAGAATTTTAATGTTGTCAACTAAGAGGGACATCTGAGGTCTTGTAAAAACCTCAAGTAGAGTTGTTACCCCTAAGCTAGGAAGATAATGAGGGAAAGGAGGAGAGTAGTGATTGATTGAAGCTTATAGTTAGATATATGTATCCATGAGGTAACTAGTGAAGGATGAGTGGTGGCCATAAACTTGATTAGAGAGCCGAAAGTATCCTATAATTGTCATGTAATGATGAGATGAGGTATAGAGAGAGGGAGAGTTAGTGTCAAAATGTGTTAGAGAATGCCCAAACTCAAAGGAAGTGTCTGCGAATATGTTGTAGTATGTATTATTGAAGGTGAAGTGTAAATCTTGAATAGGGAGAAGGAGTGCTTTTAATGTGATAGTATAGATCTAAATTAGGCTTATGATTGTGTGGGAGAGTTCATAAGATTCATATAGTTATAAGCTTAGCCGGATAAGGAGGTATAGTGAGTGGGTGAGTGGTATGTGAGTGGTAAAGAGGGAATGTATTGATTTATTTCTCACTACAAGATTTTAGTAAGATTATGTTCCCTAAATATTTCTCCAGTAGTTGTAATTTAGCGTTAAAGAGATGTGTGATAGGTGCATAGGTTAGTACTAGACCCTAAGCTGGAATTCTGAGGAGTAGTGTGAAAGAGGAGATAGTATCGTGGGAGTGATAGCCTTAATTGGGTAATTTCTCTTAGAGACTCGCCATAGTATACAAAGATGCTAAATTGTAAGGAAAGTGATGCTATGGGTAGGGAATAAGTGCCCTTAGGTGAGACTAGAGAAATGAGGACAGTTCAACAAATAAGAAGAGACTTGAGATATGTATCTTTGAATTGTGTAAAGATGTGTGAATCTCTATGTATGGCTACTATAGGAATCTAGGTAACATCTTTGAGGTCAATAGGAAGTAAGTTGAGGTAGGAATTCGGTGTCACCCCGAGCAACCAGGTTGATTGGTGGTTTTATGGATAGATGATGAAGAGTTTCCTATTATAGTCTAAGTCTTATACAGATGGATTCATGAGAACATAGAAGTTGAGTGTTAGAAGACAAAGAAGAGGTTAGATTGTAAAAGGCATGAGAAGTGGTTAGGTGCGCCATAAGAATAGCAAATATAGAGAATTCCCATAGAGACAGGAAAGGAGTTACGAGTGATATTAATGAAAAGAGTCTGAGTGGCTAGTCCGATTATTGCATAATATAAGAGTTTAAGACATTCTTGTGGATAGTGATTCCCTTGGCCGAGTGGAGGTATATTCTTATATCCTAGTAGGGGAAATTCATTCCCAAATTTAGAGAGAGGACCTTGAGAGCTAAGGGGGTGATGACGTAGTGGTAGACTAAAGTAGATCTTGAGCTTGATGGAGGTGGGTTTATTGAGATAAGGTATGAATTCTCATTATATCATGCATTTCTTATTCTTCCATTAAGGAGATACTCTCTTCACGTTTGGTATGCAACTGCTATGCCTATGGCCTAGTCCCATATACCACTTATTGATTGTTATTCAAGTTGGGAGGATGAAAAGCGATGAATTCGTTCATTATTTTTGATCTTATCCTATTGATTTGAGAGCTTCCACTCCTATGCTAAATGAAATGTGACCCAAGTTATGTATAGCTTTGTGAACTCCGAATGAATCTTGATAGACAAGAGGGATTGTAATCTATGAATATTCACAGATAAGATTTCTCGATTGAATTGTGCTAATTATCTTTCGTTCCAAGCCCTTGAGTAATCCATCTTTCCAGTCTTGATAGAAATATTGATGCTAGTAGACGAGATATGGGTGATGGGAGAGAACGCGTGCTCCTGACTTGTGATAATGGAGTTGAGTACTTATGTTTGAGTTGATGTCCCTTTTGAGCCTCTGTATACTTGAGTATGCAAGTCCTTAATAGTATTTGTGCCTAATAATGATATTGGAGATGAAGTTTAATCTCTAGATATTGTGTTCTAAGTCTATTCTTGAGAATGAGTATTCAAGTATCTAAGTATATAAGTTCTTGATTTTATTCATGCTGACCTTGCACGAAGAGGTAGTGATTTGAGGTTTCACCGAAGAGGGAAAGGGATGAGATCCTATGAATGTGTAATAGATAGGTAAAAATGCGTTGGTGTGACTTTTGAGCGAGAACTCATTGAATGGTGGAGGGAGAAGTGTTATGTAGGCTTAAAAATTCTACGATATAGTTGAAGTGGTTAGAGTGATAGGCTTGAATGCGAGGTTATTGTCATGCAAATACTGATGATAGACTAGTGAAGATTCATAATAAGGGTTTGAGTAAGAGTAGTGAGGTATTGAAGCGGACTAGTGATCTTTTAATGGAAGTCCCTATGGAGGTCTAGATCTGAGTGTTGAAGATTAGATTTGTACGTATATGATTATCTTGTTAATAACACCTTGAGGCTTAGAAGTAGGATTGAATGGAAGAGGATGAGATGGATAGATGGAAATTGGAGTAAGAACTATAAGTTTAAGTTGTCTAGGTAGAATGCTATGGAAAGGGATTACAATTGAGACGAGGTGCTAAGCTTGAGAATTGAGCATAGAGTTTTATGTATCGATGGTCCCATTCTCCATTAGAGTTGATTGCTTCCTTCTTGATTTTGAAGGACTGATTATTGAAGTGTTTAAGTGATTCGAATTGATTAGGTTTGTCGTTCCATTCATACTTGATGGTGAAAATTCTAAAAGAGAATCTTTACTTCTGATCTAAACCGATTTGCCCATTCTAGCTGACTCGTGACTATCTGAATTGATTGATTGAATATTGACTGGAGTCTTGACCAATACTCGAGCCTAATGATGAGAATGTTGAAGAAAATTTCCTTACCTTTAACTAAATTGATTGTTCTTTCTTTAGTCGATTGTCCACTCTTGAGTCCGAATAGACTTGATTGTTGATTGAGATAGGATCGAAAGATTGAGTGATAGATATGAATGTTAAGATGAATTCTGAGTCTATTCGTGCTTTTATTCTACATTTACTCTTCATTCGAGGACGAATGATTCCAAGGGGGAGATGATGTAACATCCCATAAAATTACTGAAATGCCCCTAAAAATGCATCATGCACACAATGCTTCTTCCAAAGCTCCAATAAGAAATCTAAGACCAGATGTGCGATCAACGCGGAAAATCGAGTCAGAAAATGGTCTCAACCCGATGTAATAACAACTGGGTCAAAAAATAAAATTTTAATTTTTGCCCAAAATAGTAGAAAATTCGCGCCCTAGGCGTGACGCAGAAGGGGTGTGGAGATGCATTTATATTTTTTCAGAAATTTTGACGGAAATTATGATTTACGAAAAATTACATATAAAAAGCATTTGTTGAATGCGATTTATGTGTAATTTCCTAGAAAACAGTTTTCATCGCGTTTTAAATTTTTTAGTCAAAAAACTTCATAGGTGCATGCCTAGTCCGTGTCGCAGACTGGGATATTTCTAGGTGAATTTTATTCTTTTATTACGAGAAGGACATTTTTGTCCTTTCTAACCTATTTTTAAGTTCCAAAACGTGTTTTTAAGTATAAATTTGTACGAAATTGTTTCAAAACCCTTCTTTTCATAAGTTCTACGTAAAGGTTCCTTGGAGAAGAAAAATCCGAGAGTGGAGGGTTTCAAGCTTAGGTATGAATTCGTGAAGGAAAACATGGTTATTCGTCATTTCAGGCATGTAAAGGCTACCTAAAAGCATGGAATTGTTCTTTCATTTGCCCAATATAGAGTTAGGATGTATAATTGATATTTAGAAGTCTTGAAGAGTGATTTCTTGAATGTTCTTGAGTATTATCATTTAATGTCTTGGATATTATCTTTATTTCTTAAAAATATTCTTTTTATTATATTTTGTATCCTAAATTGATGATCATCATGCTTAAACTTTACTGTATACATACCTTATTATGTGATTGTGATGTAACCCTTACGAATTCTCTTTGTAAAGACTTGAATAATGAACTTAGGGGGATGTCTATAACATTGATTGTCTGAATGTGGTACTTGACTGAGTCAACAATACAATTCAAGTGCCTCACAAAAAGAAGTTTCATATTTCACTCATAATGCAATGTTGAAATTCAATGCTAGGGAATAACATAAACACTTACTCACAATAGATATTCAAACACTATGTTAAATACTATAGGCTTGGCCCTGTACTCATGATCATAACATTCGACTAGTTGACATAGATCACTATAGGACTTTCTTAGCTTGTAACGTAGGCTCAGAGGGTTTTGGTGTGATACGTTTGGAACAAAGTGACTATCGCCCCTCTTTGACTCTGTGCTACTTTGCTCTTTTGCCCTACCAACACTGATATTTTCAACTTATAGATCCCCTCTTCCTATTTCAAACTTTTTCGGGTGCCTTATTAGCATTTTTCATCTTATTGCCTTTTATTTTTCAATTCTTTAACTTTCTATCTCACAATTTAGGCATCTATTTATTTTTCTCGCACCCATTTTAGATTTTTCCCCTTTTTATTGCATCACTATGCTTCCTTCCCCGTTTGGTACAGTGTCCTTGTAATAGCCACCCTCAACTTAGGCTTTTGGCCTGAATTAAGGTACACAATATCTATTCTATGAACCACGGCCATTTTTGGCAGCCACCCTCAACTAAGGCTCTTAGCTTGAGGAGAGGTGCACACTATTCAATGAGGGACTAGGGTTGATTTCAGGATTACACAACCAAAAAGGTTTGGTTACGCAGGTGTCTACAAAGAAAAGGATACATGTAAGGCTCAAACATTAGGATCAAGGGATATATCAAGCATTTGGTTGGTTATTTATGGGCTAAGTGGACTAATATGAACAATTACCTATGATTCTTTCCTAACCAACTAACCTATAGTCTTAGTCAGAGTAAGTGGGCAAGTTTTGAATTGAACCACTATATAAGAGTCATGCAATAAAGTTCACATGTGCTTGACACTAAATACACTGTTAACCTAGACTCTCAGATCATGCATTTGATCACAGTAAAGTCTTAACTAGTTAGAACAAACACTATCATTCACTGATTCCAATGGTTGTTGTCAAAACTACCTAACATCATATCATTCATCATAAAAATTGGTATGTATATTTTTTTAATAAAAACTAACATATGCCACAGATTTTAGTACAACATGCTTCTAGTACTACTTACACATCCTAAACATACCATTTCAATAGAAAATAAATCTCCTTAGGGAAAAAATATAGGCAAAAAAACCCCACAGACTCAAAACTTGAGATAAATATAGGCCTTGGTTACTCAAAATTTGCTGAGTCTTCTAACTACCCGCACCCCATTGAAAATCAATTTGCATTGCCCTTAATGCAACAAAATAAATCAAAATATCATATTGGGGTCACAAAGGTACATACCTGGGCGCTTAAGTGCCAGTCTCTATCTATGCATCACCACCCTAAGCATGCTGGATGGTACTTTTAATTGTGGTGGCATATTTGGATGGTCTAGCACTTCTCACCTATCTCCTGTGAATGTGCCTGCCATGCTATCTCATTTATAATTGAGGCTCGTCTAGCAGCCTTTACATGCTCCATCTCCAACCTCTCTGCCTCTCGTTTTGAAATGTCTGGATCATCATCATCAAGAAGAAGCCTCTTTCCAATGACCCAGAGTAGTGGCTCATCAGCAAAAAAATCAACAATCACCTTAGTGGTATTCTCAGGCATATGAATCATAATAGGTGCTGCCGATGCTTCCCTCATCTTAGTACGAAGTTATTGGATCTTCACTCGGACAACTATTATATCAAGAGTCTGGGATGCTCCAAGGCTTTGCTCCATTTGCCTCTCGAAAGCATGTACATGATCATGAAATGCTGCAAGTCTCGCCTTAATAACTATTGTAAAATGTGCTTGAACATGCTACTCGGTCTCTGAAATGGCCTTGCGAGGTTGTATTTATTGTAGCAACTGAGTCAACTGAGATTTAGTGTGAACTTGACATTGTACCAAAACTTGACATAGTACCAGAGCTTGAATTGACTCTGTAAAAGCGTATAACACGCCTACTGAAGAGGGTCATGTAGGCACAACCTCTAGTACAAAAATAGAAGTAGTAATAGGCCCCATCTCCCTCTTAGTATCTGTCTTTGGGGGCCATTCTGTCTCAGGAGCAACAACAGTTGATGAAGTAGGCTTAGACTGTAATGCCCTGACGAAGATCTCTGGTAGTCAAACAGGGGGGTGTAGTGCTTGTCGAATGCCATAGGGTTCTCATAAGCCTTGATAAAGATGCCATCCAGGGTCTTATAAACCTCACTCATCATTTTCAAATTATGCAAGATCTCTACACCCGCCGCTATACATAAATCGTAAATAAAACACGGGAAGGGGTTTGAGGTAGACCTCTTTCGGGCCCGCTTATGTTTCTCTTATGCTATTAAAAGATCCCAATCTATGACATAGTCGGTAATGATGCTGGCAACAAAAACCACGTGGTCCAATGTCAAAGTATTATCTGTCCGAGTCATCCAGATCCGCGAACATACAACAACCCATCAAAACATGCTGATGAAGCTGAAAGAGACCTGTATGATTGCTACAAAACTGGATTTCTAATCAGGTTCTTCCTGGCTCAGCTATGTGCTTGTTAATTCATATTATCAGAGCGGCCTTTCATATTGCATCTCTCATCAAATCTCGATCCCTGGTCTTCCCCAATAGATAATCATATGCTATTGTGTTCATGGAGGACTGGTACTCGGGACCAAATATGAATCGATGGATAGTAGTCTCGATATATTGATGGGGACTCCTCACACTATCATCTGTGTCAATTGGGGCTGTGCAAGAATCCTCCTATTCTTCGGGCTTGCCACCATGATGGTTGTAGCATAAGATGTATAAAACTCATGAAGAACGCCAGGAAGTACTCTTGATAAGGCTGCTAACCACTCTAGTCTGTAGTGGGCTAAAGGTCCTAGAGCATAAGAGCATTTACAAGCCCAAATATGATGATCCGTGGCTCCTCAAATCTGGTATGGGCTTGTTGACCCTCATCATCTTGTTGGATTTCCTCCCAGTATGTGTCCTATGTGCGTCGGACATACCATTGCATTGTCAATCTAGCCGGAGGAGCTGCTAGTGCCAGGGTGGACTTAACGAACTTAGAACCTTACTCCTCACTTGAACTGGAGTCATCACCATCGCCCGACCCTGATGGTGACCCCTCACTAGAGTCTGTCATCTAAATAGGGCTGCTCTGCTGGGCACCTCCCTCCTCAGACTGTGGCGACCGAGCGACTATGGCTTGTGTCGGAGATGGAACTATTTCTCTAGATGTCACCTTAATGTGTCATCACTCAGTGCCCTCGTCAGGCTAGATGTTGAGCTCCTTTACTGATCCACTGGCTGGAGGACTGGCATCGATGTTTACAGGTACATTACATAGCCGGGTCTGCATGGCTCGTATCTCATCCTTCTTTGATCTAGGAACCATAGTACCTAAAAACAGCAAAATGCAAGTAGACTTGAGTCCTATGAATACAAAAAAGAAAAGCAAAAAGTTTACATAAATATACGTAGTAAGACATACGAAAGGTCACCTATAGGCCGTGGGGTAATTTACAGGTCGTAGAAGGCCTTCATAGGAAACCGAGTACAGTAAATTGAGTTACTAGAATTGTACTTATGAGACCAGTCACAACTTGTAGAATAGATTATGAGCTGTATACTTGGTCATAAGTATAATGCTAGACTTTAATTCATGCAGGTAAGGAATCTACAAATCCTGTGTACGGTCATAGTCTGAATTATGACTCGTAAATAGGTTAATCTGATGACATCCTCGAAAAACTAAATTGTTGATTTCAATTTACAAGGGGCAACTACGATTCATAGACTAATCTACGGGCCGTAGAAGACTCTTGTGCTGTTGAAAAAACACAACCTTATTTTTTTCCTCGGTTCACCATTCGATTCCATTATATCAATATTCAACCAAAAATCACAACTAAATCCTAGTCAAGTCAAAATTGAAGGAATTTGTCAAGAACAATGATTAGATCACAGCAACAGGTACGTAAAATAAACAACATCAAAGCAATGGCATCCAAACCAAGTCAAACACATTCACTATGTGTTTAATGATTCTAAATCAACCCACAATATACATATGCACAAACTTTCACCAATTCACCAAATACCACAACATGTACGGATCATTATTCTACCCTTCAACCATCAAGTCACTCAAATACAATCAAACAACATGATAACCACCACTTTACCAAGTATTATGCATGCCATTATGCAATTCACGTAACCACTTCATCGATTCTACTAAGATAATTCAATATAACTTAAACGACAGGTGATCGCATAGCTTTAGAAAATGACACTCATAACAATAGATTAGATTCATGGTCAATTTAATTAGTTTTATCATCCAATATTCAACACATTGAACTACCTTATCAATTTCCATCAAGATAAATAATATTAACTAATAAGACAAGGAACAACATAATATCAAACAATGATTTTCAGATTAGCCTACTGATTAAATGGATAATAAAGGTAATCCAATAGTGAGGAGTTGTTACTTCCCTAACACACGCAAGTGTACGTGGTCAACCCAAGTAATATAGTGGCTCTAAAAGAGCTGGGATGTCGAACCCGAAGGACTTTTCAATTAATTATTTACTAAGTTATATTAATTATAACTATTTGTTTTAGCAGTGAATAATTAACCAAGAGAAAAAGATTTTTCTACACAATCAATGAATGAATCAAACTAGGATTATGGTCTAGCTAATAATCATGTTTAGCCTCAATTTCATCAAATTATTTGATTATCTAGTTACTAGTTCACAGGGTTAAAATACCTGAACAGGGTTGCTCGCCTCTATCCTACGTATATTGACTATCTAACTACATCGTTGAGCTGGAATAGACACATCAATAAAAGTACTTTAACATTATCTTTTTGTATTTGAACCAAGCAAGGTGTAAGGGTAGTTGTCACAGGTCTCCTTACAAGAATCAATCTACCTTCCTAGTCAAACAAACTCCCTATACTACTGTGTTGTAGCCATTCCAACATCTATTGAATTCAGAATGAACAACTAATTTACTCCCTAGTTGATCAGGCTATGAAGTATAGCTAAAAGCAATATAAGAATAATTAATATGATAAATAAATACTTCGAATTAATAATGACTAAACAATCATCTTATTATCTACCATAATCTTAGAACGAAAAGTTTAACTCCACATATACATGAAGGAATTACCACAACTCATTCAAAGATAAATGTAAAAATAAATAATAATGGAGAAGAAAAGATGAAACCAAAATTCTCCGGCCTCCACGACGGCTCTTATTTCTCTCTATGTCAAAAATTATGAAAAACCTAATTTAATATTTATAGTGTAAGAATAAATTCCAAATAAAATAATTGAGTCCAAAACAAATTGAAAAAATCCAAAACCAGAAAGAAATTGGGTCTTCTCGTGCAATTGTACGCCGCTCAACATTGAGTATTGCCACGTGGCAGCCTCTAACATCTCCTTCAATTGCAATTTGCTGATATGCGTATAATATATATTATTATATTCAATTTAATCCATTAAGCTGTCTGCTTGAATTTTCTTCTATAATCTTTTCTTTATAATTCGTTTGAGCTCCAAATCTCTTCATTTTTGTACCAATTTAATCCTACAAATAAAATACATAAGTTATCATAATACATAAATTTTATGCTCAAAAAGGATAAATAAAAGTATCAAATATGAGGTAAATAATGACTAAAAATATGTATTTTTGGCCCAACATCACCACCTCACACTTAAACTTTTGCTCATCCTCGAGCAACTATTAAAGCTCATAAAAAGAAATTCAAATAGGACCACCATTCTAGTTGATACAACAATTTAAGCCATCCAAAAATTATTATGTACACTTCCAAATTATTATGCAAGATATACAAATAAATAACAAACCTTTAACCTCCTAGCCTCAAGGAAGGACTCAACTCATCAAATTTAAGTTTTGCTCACCTAATCTCTCGAAGAAGTTAATAACATCACCTATCTATCATGAAACAAGTTCCCTCACAAGAAAAAAAGTAGTACACACACTCCATTCAAATGATTGAATATAAATTAAGGACTTTGCATTAAAGAACAACTCTCACACTCACAAAGATTTCACATGTACGCACAAAGAACCATAGGCTTGCCCATTTTGTACATCTCCACTAATTAAACATGCTTGAATAGAATCAAATAGGACTTTAATGGATTGTAACGTAGGATAGGGGACAAGTACGAAAACTATATAATAGTGACTTACACTTCCCTAAGCACTTTGCACTTTTAGACTTCATCACCAATTATCTTCTCTTTATTTTTTCAATCCTCTGTTTTATAATTATTTCACTAGCAAACTCATCTTATCAAGAACATTTCACTTTTGTTTTCAAATAATTCTCTCTCTCTCTCTCTCTCTCTCTCTCTCTCTCTCTCTCTCCCTCTCCCTCCCCCCCCCTCCCCCCCCCCCCCCCCCCCTCCTCCTCTTCCCCCC
>JAOTQR010028267.1:0-16408 GCA_025774065.1 Solanum ossicruentum | reverse complement strand
TCAATGTCCAAATTGCCAATAGGTGAAAGTAGAACACCAAAAGCCAAGAGGTTATATGCAGTGTATAGAACTTCCAAAATGGAGGTGGGATATGATCAATATGGATTTTGTTATAGGTTTGCCTCTCTTATTTTAGAAGTTTGACTCCATATGGGTAATAGTTGACAAACTTACAAAGTCAGCACACTTCTTGCCAGTTAGGATTGATTATACAACTAAGGACTATGCCCAGCTATACCTAAAAGAGATAGTCAAGCTACACTGAGTCCCAATCTCCATTATATCTGACCGAGGAGCTCAATTCACAAAAAAATTTTTTAGCAGTCCTTTCAAAGGAGTTTAGGGGGACAAGTGAATTTGAGTACAACATTCCACCCCAAATACATGTACAAGAAGAATGCAACATTCATACACTTGAAGATATGGTGCAAGCTTGTGCATTGGACTTTAAAGGTAGTTGGGTGGATCATTTGCCACTTACTGAATTTGCCTATAATAATAGCTTCCACGCGAATATCAAGATAGCACCTTTTGAAGCTTTGTATGGGAGAAAATGTAGGTCACCAATTGGATGGTTTGAAGTAGGTGAAATAACCTTGCTTGGGCCAGATCTACTACAACAAGCTATGGAAAAAATTAAGGTAATATAGCAGCGGCTAGAAACATCCCAAAGTCATCACAAATCATATGCGGATGCTAGAAGGGGAGGACTTGAATTTTTAGTGGGGAATTGGGCATTTTTAAAGGTGTCTACAATGAAAGCGGTTATGATATTTGGTAAGAAAGGAAAACTGAGCCCACGTTACATAGGGCCATACCAGATTATTAAGAGGTTCTGGCAGGTTGCATATGAACTAGAGCTACCCCATGAGCTTTCAATGGTTCATCCATCTTTTCACATCTCAATGCTTCGAAAATACATAGGTGATCCATCTTGTATCACTCATATTGAAGATGTACAGGTTACAGAAAATCTCACCTATGAAGAGGTACCTATTGCTATTCTAGATCGTCAAGTTAAAAAGCTAAGAAGTATAGAAATAACTTCAATAAAAGTACTTTGGAGAAACCAGCAAGCAAAAGAAATAACATGGGAAGCCGAGGATGCAATGAAATCAAAATACCCTTATTTGATGCCAAAGAGGATGTCCAACATGCAGAATTGGAACACTAATAGGTACATGTTATTGAATACTCAGTGTGTTGCCAAAAGTTTGTGTATGTAAATATTTAAACTTGATTAAGCTATCCAATTGTGCTAACATTCGAGGATGAATGTTCCTAAGGGGGGAGGATTAACACCCCACACCTTACAATACCAGTATAATGCAAATGAAATATGATATGGTTTAGTCAAATTAGCGACCACTTTTAAAAGTGCTTGAATCTTATATTACAGGGGGATATGTGCGTCTAATGCTTAAGAGGGTCGAGTATATACATGTTTTGTGTCAAATTGAGGAGATCACGACCTTAAATAAAGTAAGAGAATCGAGGTGCTTATAGGTCTTAGTAAGATAGATGGTGAGTCACCTACTTGACTTAAATTTGCTAGCTAAACAGAGACGAGGCTCGATGTCGAATTAGTACAAATCCGATTATGAATAAAGTTCGTGTTAAGGGTGTAAATTTGGCCCATGTTTTAGCATCACTCATGTACTATATTTTCAGCCCAAGAAGGATATTAAAAAGGGCCTAAAGACATCACAACCTAATTGCCCATTTGGGCCCAAAACTAACTAAGAGAAAGTTGGAAAATAAGCAGCCCAAGCCCATCAACTTTGGAACCCAATTAGGCCCAATTGTGAGGGAAAGCTGTTGCATCACCAGCATATTAATATGTACTAGTATGTGGTCAGAAGTGCTAGATAAGGTCGGCCAAGAAAGCTTTTAAAAAGGGATAAAAACAACACACTAAATTCATTTCAACTTAGATAAGAAAAATCTGCTTTCTTGGTTATTGAAGACAAGCTTCACAACCTTCCAAGGATCCCTAAAGAAGCTATAAGCCTTGACTTTCAAGGTAAGTAATTCTAATTATGCACTTAGTATGGTTTGTTTATGAAAACCAAAGAAACAATCTAATCACACATATGCTGGAAATTTTGGACAGAATGTATCACAAGGATTCATGTACACTTTTCTTGTTAATTAAGAGGTTTTTCTCTTGTTGGTTGAATGTGTTGTGAAGTGATACTTATATGTTCAACAAAGGTTGGTTTTATAGTAATGTAACAAGGCTGCTTCACCACTTTTACAGTCCACAAAAGTGAGTTGTTATATGATATCGCAATTCTGTTCTTGGTATAAACTTGTGGGTTGTTGGATGGAAGGCTATTACCTCACATCCTTAATGACTGATTTGTTACTATTTTGAGACTGGTTTAAGGATTTTTTTATGTATATATGTTGTTGGAACAGTTTGGTTAGAGTTGGAAAGGGTTTGAAATTGTCGACGTCGAAATGTAGCGAAGGGAGGTACGTTATGCTGTCCATTTGTAAGTTGTGTAGAATTGTTATGTGTTGTGATTTGTGGGCTGCTGTATGACTATTATGGCACTAAAATAGGATGGACATGATGTGTACATGCTAATGAGTATTAGAAAATATGCTTAGGGGAGAAAAGGTTGTAAGAATATGCTCGGGGTCATAAATACTTGCTTTCTGCCCGTGTGCTGTTTTTTTATGTGATTGGGCTGCCAAGACGTATTTATTGGCTGCTAATGCTAGTTTTATCACCTACTATGTTGTAGATGGATATTTTTAGGAAGGGAAGGTTATCTCGAGGTAGTAATGAGGTCATATAATGAGGTATGTAAGGCTACTTGATTTCGTGTTACTTGGCATGAAACATAGATCCTTCCTTGGCACATAAAGGCATCTACCAACTCTGACACAATTATTAATTGTGTCTACACTCCTACACATGTTCATATGCTCTCATACATTGTTACCTTCAAATATGCATACATACTTGGATACCAAGCCACATGGGTCCTTGTTGCTAAACAAAGTTCACAAGTTGTCTCATTTCACATGCATTCCATTATTTGTGTGATGTGCTCTTTTAATGGTCATATTGTCTTTTATGATTGTCTATATGACACATGCTACATATACAGTCCTACAGCTCCAATATTGTGACCACCAAAAGAATCTTCTCAAAGGTAATTGAAAGATAAAGTATATTATTTATTGATGGGTGGTAGCCCGAGGGGTGGAAGAATCACCTAGCTAGGGAAGATCCTATCACGGGTGGTAGCCCGAGGGGTTAAGGAAGAACCTAGCCAGGGATGATCTCAATATTTTATTTATTGATAGGTCGTATCCCGAGGGGTAGAAGCATCACCTAGCCAAGGACAATCATATCATGGGTGGTAGCTCGAGGAGTTAAGAAAGAACCTAGCCAGGGATGATCCCGATACAGTTTTACCACTGATCAGTTGGTCATTTGTATTACAGCTATGAAAAGATTATACAGTAAACGTAAAGTAATATAAAGAACATAAAGTACATGATTCCAAAGTATAGCCAAAGATGGTCTCTAATCTTGCACCAGTGCATGGTTTCATTGGAGTTTTTACTTCATATATAGTATATCCTTCCTTATATATTTAGTACATTATCTCGTACTGACGTCCCTTATGGGAGACTTATATTTCATGCTGTAGCTACAGGTGCTAGTAGATCTCCCCAGTAGGAGTACAAGATATACAACTGCTGATACCAAGCTCCAGGTTGCTCCGGGGCTTTGTGTGTGTCTAGAGCTTATATATGTTTATATTGTACAGTTAGTTGAGGCAGGACCTATTTGTCAGATACTTTCTCTTATCTAGAGGCTTTGTAGACTATGTAAACTAAAGTGTGGTTATGTCTCATACTTTAAACACCGTGGCCCTAACGGCCTAGTCATATGCATTTCCTTTTGGCTTGTTATCACTGTTTATCTTCTTAAAGGCATGTCAAAGGTTGAAATATATTATAATATGTATAGAAAGCGCATACATACAGGTTGGTTCTCCTGATCCTTATCGGCAACGTGTTCCAATCTTCCCTAACGGGACTTTGGAGCGTGACATTTACTTTATATGTCGAATTGTTTCCTTAGCTAGAATGATTAGAGTGTGGAATGGGTATAATGGCTAGAAACCTCTTGGGGTTTTAGTTAAAGTCCATAACCATGGATTCGATAGCCAAGGTATTAGGGATTTTACTGAGACTTCTAAGGCCAAACGTGTCCTCAGTGGTCTGTTTATGATTTCATAGTTGATACATATGAAACACTCATGTATCTTAGATGAACATAGGTTACAAGCAACCTAGCTTATTCATTCATTATCATCTCGATTAGTCAAATCAGTCAAATCTTTAGATCCAGCTAGTAGATCAATTTCCATTTTTGAAAATCCCCAACATCTTCCTTCATTTGTTGATTAAATTGTTAATAAGATATTTACTAGTCCAATTCTTACTTTTATTTATTGTAACCCCCCAGATCCTACAATTACTTAGTCCAATGAGTCACTTCTATCATGAACTACGATACCCTACAGGATTTGACTGCAACCTCCTAGTTGGGTTATTACGCTGATGACGATCGCTCCTGCTTACTATGAGTAGCCGGGTTGTGCGACATAAAAAATGGCGCCGCTGTCGGGGAATCATCGCATTCATAATGTAAGTGTTTTTTGAGCTTTGCAATTATAGTTACAGCTATTTTTATTATTTTCTTATTGTTGTTTTTAGAAAATAGGTGCTACAATGGATGATGAAATGAGCATTCAAGGTGACAACATAGGAGATATAAATAACCTCTAAGACATCAGAGGGGACCAAGTGAGCAATGCTGGGGAAATCTTGTTGCCTTCAATAACTGCAATTGGCGAATTCAAAATCACTGACATAACACTACAGGTTCTTCGACTTAGGGTATTATTTTTAGGAGAAACATGTGAAGATCCCCAAGAATACCTTCGGAACATTATTGATGTGTGTTCACCATTCAAGTATTGGGGTGTCACCAAAGAGGCTATTAGACTGAGACTTTTCCCTTTTTCTATAATACGTGAGGCTGTGAAGTGGTTGGTCGAGCATCCCCGTAGGTTAAATATAGTATGGAAAGAATTGTAGAATGAGTTCCTCGAGAGATTCTTCTCGCCTTCAAGGATGATTAAGTTGAGGAGGAACATAGAATAGTTTAGAAGAATTGATGATGGACTATTACATAAGGCTTGACCGTGATTTTCAAAGCTTCTACTTCAGTGCCAAACTCATGGGATCCCTGATCATTTGCTGCAACAATATTTCTATGTAAGCTTGAGTGTCATCAACAAGAGTATGGATGATCTATTAGTTCAATGAGGGGTTACAAAGTGAACATTTGCAGCAACTACAGAGTTACTAGAAGAATTAACTAAAATAAGCAAGGCATGGTGCACACATGAGGATTACACTTCATTTATAATAAGGTGAATATCTAAGTTGCAGTTTGTTAAGGAGACAGAGTGAGATGAGCTCATAGGAAGAATGGAGAAATACTTGGATTTTATAACACAATATGTGACCAAAACATAACAAGTCAATATTGTTCAAGCTACAAGTATCTTTCCCTATGAGCATGAGCCAAGTGGGAATGATTGTGAGAAAGAGGTGTACTTTATTGAGAATCAAGTATTGGCTTCTCGACCAACCTTTCAACAGTTACTCGAGAATCAACTTTGGAACACTAGAGTTTGTTAGGTTGATGGTAGAAGGATGAACAAATCTTTGCAATGTTATGATGAGAGATAAGAGAGATTCAATTCATCTCAATAGTATGTCAAGTCGGACAAATCACAAGTTAATAAGATGCTTGCTTGGATTTTGAACAAAATGGGAGTTCACACAATGTGCTGAATCAGATGAAGTCAAGATTGTTCAAGTTGAACCAAACAGTGTTTTCTCATCGAGCTTTAATTAAAATTTTGGAATCTCGTTAATCAGCACTCTCGGCCCAAATGCATAACCCAACAAGAGGCAAAGACAAAATATGCATGTCTATCACTATCGAAAGTAGCATTCCTTTTGAATTTGGCATGGGATCCTACACCTTTTCGTTTGGGGAAATTAAGAATTGTGAAAGAAACGATGAAACAAAAGTGAATGAAAGCAACAACATTCTCTGTAAGTCAGAGAGTGTGTGTGATACTAAAGATAGATAAATTAAAAGGAGTAGAATCGAAAATGATTGAAAAGGGAGTCACTCCTCAAAAGCTATAGATAGGTAATGCAACTTTCACTCAAAAGCAATAGAAGAAAGGTGATGAAGCTATGTTATAGAAATTTTAGCCCATTTTCACTTCATTGGAAATTAATATCCCATTGGTTGAGGATCTCAACACGATGCCAGCATATGCACAATTTATGAAGAAATTGGTGAATAAAAAGAGGGCACTGGAGTGTGAAATGATTGAGATTCCATACAGCTGTAGCACCATTTTAACTGGACATGTAGCAGCAAAGAGAGATGATCCGTCTACATTTACAATACCATGCACTATCAGAACATATAGGTTTCGTAGAGCCCAATGTCATTTAGGGGCTAGTATAAATTTGATGCCTCTGATGGTGTTTGAACAACTTGGTGCAAATACTTTGGCCCCAATAACCATGAAGCTACTTATGGTTGATTGGTCAATCAAAAGCTGGTCGGGATATTACATGATGTCTTGGTGAGAGTAAGTAAGTTCATATTCCCAATTGATTTCATAGTTCTAGATGATGACATGCATATTGATGTGCCCATTATTTTGGACCAACCATTTCTAGCTACAAGTAAAGCCTTGGTGGAGTCTAAAATTTAGGGTGAATGGTGAAGAGGTAAGTGTCAATATTGATAAAGCACTAAGAAGATGTCACACCCCAAAGTCCTGTTAAGGCGGACTGGCACCCGCTGCCGATAGGGCTTGGGAGAACCAACCTGTATCTATGCACTTTCTATACATATGATAAGAGATTTCTACCGTTGACATGCCTTTAAGCAGATAAACAGTGATAACAAGCCAAAAGGAAATGCATATGACTAGGTCGTTGGGTCCATGGTGTCTAAAGTACGAGAGATGACCACACTTTAATTTACATAGTTTACAAAGCCTCTAGATAAGAGAAAGTATCTGACAAGGATTAGGAAAGGCCCGACCTCAACTAATTGTACAATATAAACATATAAGCTCTAGACATGCAAAGTTGCGAAGCAACCTAGAGCTTGGTAACAATAGCTGGATATCTTGTACTCCTACTGGGGAGATCTACTAGCACTGGTACCTGCAATATGAAATACAAGTCCCCCGTAAGGGATGTCAGTGCGAGATAATGTATTGAGTATGTAAGGCAGGATATACTATATATAAAGTAGCAACTCAAATGAAACCATGCACCGGTGTAAGATTAGAGACCACCTTTGGTTATACTTTGTAATCATGTAACTTTATGTTCTTTATATCACTTTACCTTTACTGTATAATTTGTACATAGCTGTAATAAAGATGACCAACCTATCAGTACTGAAACTGTATTGGGATCGTCCTTGGCTAGGTTCTTCCTTAACCCCTCGGACTACCACTCATGATAGAATCGTCCATGGCTAGGTGATTCTTCCACCCCTTGGGCTACTACCTATCAATAAACAATATATCGAGATCATTCCTAGCTAGGTTCTTCGTTAACCCCTTGGGCTACCACCTATGATAGGATCGTCCCTAGCTAGGTGATTCTTCCACCCCTCGGGCTACCACCTATCAATAAACAATATACTTTACCTTTCAATTACCTTTGAGATGGTTCTTTCGGCGGTCATAATTTTGGAGCTGTAGAACTATATATGTAGCATAGCATGTGATATGTAGATGATCATACAAGACAAACTGACAATGAAAAGATACATTACACAAATGATATAATGCATATGAAATGGAACAACTCGTGAACTTTATTTCGTAACAAGAAATCATGTGACTTGGTATCCATGCATGTACGCAGATTTGAAGGTGACCATGTATGGAATCATATGAACATGTAAAAGATTGGCTACATGGTTAATAGTTGTTCCGGAGTTGGTGAGTGCATTTATGTGCCAAGGAAGGATCTATGTTTCATGACAAGTAATACAAAATCAAGTAGCCTTACATTCTTTATTGTATGACCTCGTTACTACCTCGAGTTTACCTTCCCTTCCTCCAAATATTTATCTACAACATAGTAGGTGATAAAACTAGCATTATGAGCCAATAGGCACACCTTGGAAGCCCAATCACATAACAAAACAACACACGGACAGCAAGCGGGTATTTATGAACCCGAATCTGTTCTTTCCACCTTTCCTCCCCCAATCATATTTTTCTAATACATATTTTTATGTACACATCATGTATAGCCTGATTTAATGCCATAACAGTCTTACAACAATCTACAAAGCACAACACATAATAATTCTACACAACCTACAAATGGAGAGCATAATGTTACCTCCCTTCGCTACATTTTGACGTCGACAATTCCAAACCTATTCTAAATCTAATAAAACTATGCCAGAAACATTTATACATAAAAACAGTACAAGAAAATTCTTAGAACAGTACCTAAAAAGTCCTGAAGGATGTGAGGCAATAGCCTTCCATCCAACAGCCCACAAGTTCATACTAAGAACACAATTGCGATATCATATAGGGACTCACTTTTATGGACTGTAAAAGTGGTGAATCAGCCTTGTTACATTTCTATAAAATCAACCTTTATTAAATACATAAGTATTAATTCATAATAAGGCCTACCAACAAGAGAAGAACCTCTTAATTAACAAGAAAAGTGTACAAGAATCCTTAGCATACAAGCTGTCCAGAATTTCCAGCATATGTGTGATTAATTTGTTTCTTTGGTTTTGATAAACAAACCATACTAGGTACATAAGTAGATTTACTTAACTTTAAATTCAAGGTTTAGAGCTTCTTTAAGAATCCTTGTAAGGTTGTGAGAGCTTGTTTTTCACATCTTGAGAGAGAGCAAGGAACAACCAAGAATGCAAATTTTTTTTTGTCTACGTTGAAATGGTTTAAGAGGGCTGTTTTAAGCCATTTATAAAGGGGATCTTGGCCGACTTAATATTGAAATTTTGACCAACATTTAACACATATTAATAAGCTACTTATGCAGTAGCTTGGCCCTTACACTTGGGCCTAAATGGGTCTCCAAGTTTATGGGCTTGGGCTGCCTAGTTTTCCAACTTTCTCTTACTTAGTTTTTGGCCCAAATAGTCAAGTGGGTTTTGATGTCTTTGTGACCTTTTTAATATCCTTATTGGGATGAAAATATAGTCCATATGTGATACTAAAATAAGGGGAAAAGTTACACTCTTAACAAAGACTTTATTCATAATCGAACTTACAAAAATTCAACGTCGAGCTTTGTCTTTGTTTAGCTCGAAAATTTAAGCTAAGCAAGTAGGTGACTCACCTGATAGCTTATTAAATCCTACAAGAACCTCAATACACTCACTTTATTTAAGAACGTGATCTCGTCAATTTGACACAAAACAAGTATGCACTCGACCCTCTTAAGCGTTAGATGCACATATAGCCCATTAACACGAGATTCAACCATTTTACAAATTGGGTGCTAATTTGACCAAATTCATGTTTCATTTGCATTGTACTAGTATTGTAATATGTGGGGTGTTACATCCTCCCCCTTAGGAACATTTATCCTCGAATGTTAGTACAATTGGATAGCTTAACCAAGTTTAAACCTTTACTTATGCAAACTTTTGACAACACATTGAATATTCAATCACACGTACTTATTAGTGTCCCAATTCTGTATGTTAAACTTCCTCTTTAGCTTCAAATAAGTAAGGGTACTTTGATTTCATCGCATCCTCGGCCTCCCATGTTATTCCTTCTACTTGCTGGTTTCTCCAAAGTACTTTTACTGAAGCTATTTCTTTATTCCTTAGCTTCTTAACTTGACGATCTAGAATAACAATAGGTACCTCTTCATAGGTGAGATTCTCTGCAACCTGTACATCCTCAATAGGAGTGATACGAGATGGATCACCTCTACATTTTCGAAGCACTGAGACGTGAAAAATTGTATGAACCATTGAAAGCTCTTGGGGTAGCTCTAGTTCATATGCAACCTTCCCGAACCTCTTAATAATCAGATATAGCCCTATGTAATGTGGGCTCAGTTTTCCTTTCTTACCAAATCTCAAAACCCCTTTCATTAGAGACACCTTTAAAAATACCAAATCACCTATTAAGAATTCCAGCCCTCTCCTCCTAGCATCCGTACACTTTTCCCATGGCTTTTGTATTAGATCTGGCCCAAGCAAGGTGGTTTCACCCACTTCAAACCATCTAATTGGTGACCTACATTTACTTCCATACAAAGCTTCATAAGGTTCCATCTTGATACTCGCGTGGTAGCTATTATTATAGGCAAACTCAATAAGTGGCAAATGGTCCACCCAACTACCTTTAAAGTCCAATGCACAAGCTCGCAACATATCTTCAACTGTCTGAATGTTGTGTTCTGCTTGACCATCTGTTTGGGGGTGAAAGTTGTACTCAAATTCACTTGTGTCCCTAAACTTCTTTGGAAGGACTGCCAAAACTTTGCAGTGATTTGAGCCCCTTGGTCAGATATAATGGTGATTGGGACTAAGTGTAGCCTGACTATCTCTTTTAGGTATAGCTTGGCGTACTCTTCAGCTGTATAATCACTCCTAACTGACAAGAAGTGTGCTGGCTTTGTAAGTCTGTCAACTATTACCCATATGGAGTCAAACTTCTGAAATGAGCGAGGCAAACCTGTAACAAAATCCATATTGATCATATCCCACTTCCATGTTGGAAGTTCTATACACTGCATATAACCTCCTGGCTTTTGGTGTTCTACTTTCACCTGTTGGCAATTTGGACATTAAGCCACAAATTCTGCAAGGTCCTTTTTTCATACCTCCCCACAAAAACATTCCCTTCAGGTCATGGTACATCTTAGTTGATCCTGGGTGATAGAATATCGGGAATGATGGGCTTCTTCCATTATCCTCTTTCTTAATCTATTAATAT
The DNA here is from genome assembly GCA_025774065.1 of Solanum ossicruentum. Lineage (NCBI taxonomy): Eukaryota > Viridiplantae > Streptophyta > Magnoliopsida > Solanales > Solanaceae > Solanum > Solanum ossicruentum. Next base: position 5,306 of record JAOTQR010028267.1, on the reverse strand, counting down.
CAGGCACACATAATCTATTTTGGCAATAAAGTACTCTATTTTACGAAAGGTCAAAGCCCTTTATCGTACCATGACTCACTTTTTCCTTGAGCTGTCTTAGAATAGAATCGTCCAACTATTTTTCTTTCACCTCCCTTACCAGTGAAGACTCCGCAACATTATACACAATAACATCTTCCTTTGGAGTTTCAAGAAGGCGAACTCCCAAGCTGGCTTGCTGACGTAGGTCCTTAGCTATTTTGTGACTTACCACAGATGGATCATCAGTATTCATTATTGGCTTATGATTCAGAGCATCGACTACCACATTTGCCTTCCCCGGATAGTATAACATATCAACATCGTAATCCTTTATTAGCTCTAGCCATCTCCACTGTCTTAAGTTTAGGTCTTTTTACTTAAAGATGTACTGCAGGCTCTGATGGTCAGTATATTTGTCAATGTGAACGCCATACAAATAGTGGCACCATATTTTCAAAGCAAACACAACTACTGCTAGCTTAAGATCATGTGTTGGATAGTTTTTCTCATATGCTCATAGTTGTCTACAGGCATAAGCAATTACCCTACCATGCTATGTCAATACACACCCTAAGACAACTCCTAAAGCATCGTAATACACTGCGTACACCTCAGTTCCTTCTGGAAGTACTAGCACAGGTGCAGAAGTTAGCTTATTTTTAAGCTCCTGGAAACTCCTTTCACGTGCATCACTCCATTGGAACTTGGTTGCCTTATGTGTCAGCTTTGTTAGAGGTGCAAAAATAGAAGAAAACCCTTCAACAAGCCTCCGGTAATAACCTACCAAACCTTGAAAGCTCCTAACTTATGTGTGTGTTGTTGGTCTTGGCCAATCTTTCACAACCTCTATCTTTGGTGAATCAACCCTTATTCCCTTATCAGACACAATGTGACCCAAGAATGCCACTGATTTTAGCCAAAATTTACATTTAGAAAACATGGCATATAATTGTTGATCACGAAGAACCTGTAACACCTGTTGTAAGTGATTTGCATGGTCCTCTTCTGATTTTGAATATACCAAAATGTCATCTATAAACACATCCAAGAATGGCTGATATCTTGTTCATCATATCCATAAAAACCGCTAGTGTATTCGTTAGCCCAAAGGACATAACAAGAAATTCAAAGTGACCATAGCGTGTTCTGAAAGCAGTCTTAGGTATATGTTTCTCCTTCACCTTAACTTAGTGATAACCTGATCTCAAAACAATTCTTAAAAAGCGCTTGGCACCTTGTAACTGATCAAATAAATTATCATCCTGGGGAGAGGGTATTTATTCTTAATTGTCACCTATTCAATTGTCGATAGTCGATACATATTCTCAAGATGCCATCCTTTTTGCGTACAAATAACATAGGTGCACCCCCAAGGGACACACTAGGTCTTGTGAGAGCCTTATCCCATAAGTCTTTTAGCTGCTCTTTTAATTCACGCAATTCTGTCGTGGCCATTCTATATGGAGTGATAGAAATAGGTTGAGTGCCTTGAAGTAAGTCAATACCAAAATCTATTTCCCGTTTAGGAGGTAAAACTAGAAGTTCTTCAGGGAACACATTGACAAATTGATTCACTACTGGAACTGACTGAAGAGTTGGTGATTCTATCTCTATATCCCTCACTCTAACTAGATGACATATATATCCCTTAGATATCATCTTTCTTGCCTTAAAATAAGAGATAAACTTACTCTTTGGTTCCCCAACATTGCCTTCCCATTCAATAACTGCCTCATTTGGAAAGTGGAAGTACACTCTCTTAGCTCGGTAATCCATGGTGGCATAATAAGAAGCTAACCAATCCATACCCATTATAACATCAAATTCCACCATTTCTAACTCAATTAGGTCAGCCAATGTGTCATGATCACAAACAGTTACTACACAATCACAATAAACCCTTTTAGCCATAATAGACTCACCGGTTGGTGTGGACATTTCAAATGGTTTGCTCAATACTTTAGGTGTTCTCTTAAGCTTTCCAGCAACTAGTGGAGTGATGTATGATAGAGTAGAACCACGGTCAATTAATGCATATACATTATGTGAAAAGATGGACAGTGTACCTGTGACCACAATAGGCGAAGCTTCCAAATTTTTGCCGACTCCCCAGAGCATAAGTGCGATTCTGGAACCTGCTAGAGCTAGTTGTCACTGTCACACCTCTATCATGTCCTATAGGTGCTTTCTAACCCCTATCTGCTGGATGAACTAATGATGATGATGCAATAGCTAACACAGTAGATCACACTATATCACCCATACGTATCCTCGGGCAATCTCTTATCATGTGCCCTGGCGCACCACACCAATAACAAACATGTGTCCCAGCATGACATATACCCGAATGACTGCTTCCACACTGTTTACAAGGCTACCTGGGAGTCATTGGTTGGCCTGGCGAATATCCTATTGTCCGTATATTCTGTCCCTCACCTCGTTGACCAAACTGATTACTTCGAGACCCTTGAAATTGCGGTGGAGCACTGACTGCAGAGTAGGATGATGATAGCCTAGACGGTTTATTAGAAAACCGAGGCCTTAGCTCACCTTGGGATGGTGAAAACTGCCCTATAGATCTTACTATTTTGGCCTGCCCCCTTTCCAATTCTTGTGTCCTTCTCCTCTGCCTCTGATCCTCCAATTTTTGTGCAAAAGCCTACATTCTTGCTATGTCCATATCTTTGTTCAAGAAAGCAATGGTACTGTCTCTGATCAGATACATATCCAATCTATCCATATATCGATGAACTCTATCTGCCATAATAGCAACTACATTAGGAGCATACCTGGCCAGAGATTTAAATTGAATGCTATACTCCCTCACACTCATATTCCCTTGGTGGAGGTATAGGAACTGATTTGCATGGGCCTCTCGGATCTCAAATGGCAAGTAATGGTTAAGAAATGCCTCTCTGAACTCTTCCCAGGTAGTTAGAGGTGCAACTCTACCCTTAGATTGCTTCCAAGCCTCATACCACAATATAGCCACATCCTTCAACCTATATGTCGCTAACTCGACAACTTCTGTACCACTTATGTGCATAATCTCTAGAGTGCACTGAATCTGATCAATAAAGTCTTGTGGATCTTTATTAGGATCTGATCCAGTGAAGGCAGGGGGGTCCAAGTTAATAAAATCATGTATCCTTGTACCAGCTGCCCTATTCGTACCATCGGTACTCATAACTGGACCTTCCTGCCTTTAACCTTGGCCGACAACTATACGAGTCAATAGTTGGACTGCATTTCTCAGATCCTGCACGGTAGCATCAATAGGTGGTTCTGGAGGAATTTCACTACTTCCAGATTCATCAGGAGCTGGAGGAGTTGGAGATGTCTGTGATAAAGACTCCTCTCGAACCACATCTCGTTGTCTCACCTGGCTGGGTATACTAACCACCACTTCTACTCCTTTCCCTTTAGCTTTGTTCTTAATGGTTTCTGGCATACTTGCTGTACAAAACAATTTAGGGGTTAGACATAATCCACCTATTATACTTAGCTCTATGGCACGATCTAAAGAATGAAAAGAAAGTAACAACTCTTAAATGCCACGTAGTCTCTTGCTTATAAATATGGTGCACAACACATCGATAAACAAGATTCCACATGGACACGACTTTGTAGACTCCCTAGGATGACCCCCTCTGATACCACTTCTGTCACACCCCATAGTCCCGTTAGGGCGGATTGACACTCGCTGCCGATAGGGGTCAGGAGAACCAACCTGTATCTATGTGCTTTCTATATATATGATAAGAGATTTCTACCTTTGACATGCCTTTAAGCGGATAAATAGTGACAAAAAGCCAAAATGAAATACATATGACTAGGCCGTTGGGGCCAGGGTGTCTAAAGTCTGAGACATGACCACAGTTTAATTTACATAGTCTACAAAGCCTCTAGATAAGAGAAAGTATCTGATAAGGGCTGGGATAGGCCCCACTCAAGTAACTATACAATATAAACATATAAGCTCTAGACATGCAAAGCTTCGAAGCAACCTGGAGCTTGGTAACAGCAGTTGGATTTCTTGTACTCCTACTGGGGAGATCTACTAGCACCTGTACCTACAACATGAAATGCAGGTCCCCCATAAGGGACGTCAGTACGAGATAATGTACTGAGTATGTAAGGTACGATATACTGCATATAAGGTAGCAACTCAAATGAAACCATGCACTGGTGTAAGATTAGAGACCACCTTTCGTTACACTTTGGAATCATGTACTTTATGTTCTTTACATCACTTTACCTTTACTGTATAATCTATGCACAACTATAATACAAATGACCAACCCATTAGTGGTGAAACTGTATCGGGATCGTCCCTGGCTAGGTTCTTTCATAACCCCTCGGGCTACCACCCGTGATAGGATCGTCCCTGGCTTGGTGATTCTTCCATCCATCGAGCTACCACCTATCAATAAACAATTTATTAGGATCGTCCCTAGTTAGGTTCTTCCTTAAGCCCTCTTGCTACCACCCATAATAGGATCGTCCCTTGCTAGGTGATTCTTCCATCCCTCGGCTACCACCTATCAATAAACAATATACTTTGCCATTCAATTACCTTAGAGATAGTTCTTTCGATGGTCATAATATTGGAGCTGTAGAACTGCATATGTAGCATGTGACATGTAGATAAACATACAAGACAATATGACAATGAAAAGAGTACATTACACAAATGATGAAATCCGTATGAAATGGAACAACTCATGAACTTTATTTCGTAACAAGAACTCATGTAACTTGGTATCTAAGCATGTATGCCGATTTGAAGTGACTATGTATGCAATCATATGAACATGTAAAAGAGTGGATACATAGTTAATAGTTGTGTCAGAGTTGGTGAGTGTCTTTATGTGCTAAGGAAGGATCTATGTTTCATGCCAAGTAATACGAAATAAAGTAGCCTTACATACCTTGTTGTATGACCTCGTTACTACCTTGAGTTAACCTTCCCTTCCTCCAAATATTTATCTACAACATAGTAGGTGATAAAACTAGCATTAGTTGCCAATACATTCACCTTGGCAGCCTAGTCATATAACAAAACAACACACGGACAACAAACGGGTACTTATAAACCCGAATGTGTTCTTTCAACCTTTTCGCTCTCAATTATATTTTTCTAATACATATTTTCAAGTACACATCATATACATCCTGATGTTTTTCCATAACAGTCTTACAATAGGCCACAAAGCACAACGCATAACAATTCTACACAACCTACAAATGGACAACATAACGTTACCTCCCTTCGCTACATTTCG
>JAOTQR010028238.1:0-16409 GCA_025774065.1 Solanum ossicruentum | reverse complement strand
ATTTTCTTAATTTGGACCCTCCATCCTTCACTAGGTCAGATCCTAATGAAGATCCCCAAGACTTTATTGATCAGATTCAATGCACTTTAGATGTTATGCATATGGGTGGTACAAAAGCCGTCGAGTTAGCGACATATAGTTTGAAGGGTATGGCTATATTGTGGTATAAAGCTTGGAAGCAATCTAAGGGTATAGATGTACCTCCAACTACCTGGAAGGAGTTCAAAGAGGCATTTCTTAATTGTTACTTGCCATTAGAGATCCGAGAGGCCCGTGAAGATTAGTTCCTGAGTCTCCACCAAGGCAATATGAGCGTGAGAGAGTATAGCCTTCAATTTAATTCCCTAGCCAGGTATAATTCTAATGTAGTTGCTACTATGGCAAATAGAGTACATCGATATGTGCATAGATTGGATATATATCTAGTTGGAGACTGGACCATTGCCTCCTTTAACAAAGACATGGATATAGCAAGAACGCAAGCTTTTGCACATTAGAGGATCAGAGGCAAAGGAGAAGGATACAAGAGTTGGAAAGAGGGCAGGCCAAGAGGGCCAGGTCTATAGGGCAGTTTACACCACCCCAAGGTGAGCTAAGGCCTCAGTTTTCTAAAAGACCGCCTAGGTCATCATCCTCCTACTCTGCAGCCATTGCTCTGCCACAACTTCAAGGTTCTAGGAGAAATTAGTTAGGTCCAAGAAGTGAAGGGCAAGGCGCCTGGACAGCAGGATGTTCAACAGGACATCAAATGACCCCTACGCAGCTTTGTAAACAGTGTGGAAGGAGTCATTTAGGTACATGTCATGTTGGGACAAATACTTGTTATTGGTGTGGTGCGTCAGGGAATATGATGAGAGATTGCCCGAGGAGGCATATGGGTGATGTATCACAATTTACTGGGTCAGCTGTTGCATCATCGTTATTAGTTTCTCCATTAGATAGGGGTCAACAAGCACCTATGGGCCGTGGTAGAGGTGTTAGAGGGGCAGCTAGCTCTAGCGGAGTCCAGAATCACACTTATGCTCTAGGGAGTCGGCAAAATATGGAAGCTTCACCTGATGTGGTCACGGGTATATTTTCCATCTTTTCAAATAATATATATGCATTAATTGACCCTGGTTCTACACTATCATACATTACCTAACTAGTTGTTGGGATGCTTAAGAGAACGCCCCAATAATTGAACAAACCATTTGAAGTGTCTACACCAATCGGTGAATCTATTATGGCTAGAAGGGTTTATTATGACTGTGTAGTAACTGTTTGTGAACGTGACACATTGGCTGACCTCATTGAGCTAGAAATGGTGGAATTTGATGCTAGAATGGGTATGGATTGGTTAGCTTCTTGCTACGAACTAAGAGAGTGTGCTTCCAATTTCCAAATGAGGCAGTTCTTAAATGGGAATGTAGTATTGGGGTGCCAAGGGATAAGTTTATCTCTTATTTTAAGGCCAGAAAGATGATATCTAAGGTGCATATATGTCATTTAGTTAGAGTGAGGGATGTGGAGGCAGAATCACCAAGCCTTCAAACAGTTCCAGTAGTGAATGAATTTGTTGATGTGTTCCCTAAAAACTTCCAGGCTTACCTCCAGAATGAGAAATAGATTTTGGTATTGACTTACTTTCAGGAACTCAACCTATTTCCATCCCTCCATATAGAATGGCCAAGGAAGAGTTGCATGAATTAAAAGACCAATTAAAAGACTTATTGGAGAAGGGTTTTATAAGACCTAGTGTGTCCTCTTGGGGTGCACCAGAGCTATTTGTACCCAAAAAGGATGCCGCCTTGAGAATGTGTATCGACTATCGACAATTGAATAGGGCGACAATTAAGAATAAATATCCCCTCCTCAGGATTGATGATTTATTTGATAAGTTGCAGGGTACCAAATTCTTTTCAAAAAGTGATTTGAGATCAGGTTATCATCAAGTGAGGATGAAGGAGAAGATATACCTATGACTTCTTTCAGAACACGCTATGGTCACTTTGAATTTCTTGTTATGTCATTTGGGCTAACGAATGCAGCAACAATTTTTATGGATCTCATGAATAGGGTATTCAAGCCATTCTTGGATGTGTTTGTGATAGTGTTTATAGATGACATTTTGGTATATTCAAGATCAGAAGAGGACCATACAGATCACTTACGACAAGTGTTACAAGTTCTTTGTGATCGACAGTTATATGCCAAATTTTCTAAATGTGAATTTTGGCTAAAATCAGTAGCATTCTTGGGTCATATTGGGTCTGATGAGGGAATAAAGATTGATTCACAAAAGATAGAGGCTGTGAAAGATTGGCCTAGACCAGTAACACCCACAGATGTTCGGAGTTTCCTAGGTTTGGCAGGTTATTACAAGAGGTTTGTCAAAGGTTTTTCTTCTATTTCTGCACCTCTAACAAAGTTGACACATAAGGCAACCATGGAATGATGCATGTGAAAGGAGCTTCCAAGAGTTGAAAAATAAGCTAACTTTTGCACCTGTACTAGTACTTACAGAAGGCACCGAGGGGTATGTAGTGTATTGTGATACTTCAGGAGCCGGCTTAGTATGTGTACTGACACAGCATGGTAGGATAATGGCTTACGCCTCTTGGCAACTACGTCCACATGAGAAAAACTACCTAACACATGATCTTGAGCTAGTAGCGGTTGTATTTGCTCTGAAAATATGGTGCCACTATTTGTATGGGGTTCATGTTGACATATATACTGATCATAAGTATCTGCAATACATCTTTAAGCAGAAAGACCTAAACTTAAGATAACAGAGATGGTTAGAGCTAATAAAGGATTATGCCGTTAATATACTATACCATCCGGGGAAGGCAAATGTGGTAGCCGATGCTCTGAGTCGTAAAGTAGTCATGCATACCGGTGATCAAGATGTGATAAGTCAAGGAGTGGCTAAGGATCTACGTCAGCTACCTAGTTTGGGAGTTTGCCTTCTCGAGACTCCAAAGAAAGGGGTTATTGTACATAATGCAGTAGCGTCTTCATCAGTAATGGAAGTGAAAGAAAAACAGTTCGAGGATCCTGTTCTACAATAGCTTAAGGAAAAGGTAAGTCAGAGTACGATAAAGGGATTTGATCTTACACAAAATGGAGTACTTTATTGCCAAAATAGATTATGTGTGCCTAGTATTAATGGTCTAAGGAAAAGGATAATGGAATAATCCCATCATTCCCAATATTCCATCCATCCAGGATCAACTAAGATATATCATGACTTGAAGGGAATATTTTGGTGGGGAGGCATGAAAAGGGACCTTGCAGAATTTGTGGCTCAATGTCCAAATTGCCAACAAGTGAAAGAAGAACACCAAAAGCCAGGAGGTTATATGCAGTGTATAGAACTTCCAACATGGAAGTGGGATATGGTTAATATGGATTTTGTTACCGGCTTTCCTCGCTCATTTCAGAAGTTTGACTCCATATGGGTAATAGTTGACGAATTCACAAAGTCAGCACACTTCTTGCAAATCAGGAGGGATTATACAACTAAAGAATATGCCAAGCTATACCTCAAAGAGATAGTCAAGCTACATGGAGTTCCAATCTCCATTATATTTGACCAAGGAGCTCAATTCACTGCAAAGTTTTGGAAGTCCTTCCAAAGGAGTCTAGGGACACAAGTGAATTTGATTACAGCATTCCACCCTCAAACAGACGGTCAAGTAAAATGCACATTCATATAATTAAAGATATGTTACGATCTTGTACATTGGACTTTAAAGGTAGTTGGGTGGACCATTTGCCACTTATTGAATTTTCCTATAATAATAGCTACCACCCGATTATCAAGATGGCACCTTATGAAACTTTGTATGAAAGGAAATGCAGATCACCAATTGGATGGTTCAAAGTGGGTAGAACCACTTTGCTTGAGCCAGATCTAGTACAACAAGCCATGGAGAAGTTAAGGTAATATAGCAGCAGCTAGAAATAGCCCAAAGTCATCACACATCATATGTGGATGCTAGGAGGAGAGGACTGGAATTCTCAGTAGGGGATTGGGTATTTTTAAAGGTGTCTCCAATGAAAGGGGTTATGAGATTTGGTACGAATGAAAAATTGAGCCCACGTTATATAGGGCCATATCAGGTTATTAAGAGGTTCGGGCAGGTTGCATATGAACTAGAGCTACTATAAGAGCTTTCAATGGTTAATACAGTTTTTCATATCTCAATGCTTCGAAAATGCATAGGTGACCCATTCGGTATCACTCCTATTGAGGATGTCCAGGTTACAGGAGATCTCACATATGAAGAGGTACTTATTGCTATTCTAGATCGTCAAGTTAAGAAGCTAAGGAATAAAGAAATAACTTCAGTGAAAGTACTTTGGAGAAACTAGCAAGCAAAAGAAATAACATGGGAGGCCGAGGACGTGGTAAAATCAAATTACCCTTACTTATTTGTAGCTAAAGAGGAAGTCCAACATGCAGAATTGGGACACTAATAGGTACGTACGATTGAATACTTAGTGTGTTGTCAAAAGTTTGTGTAAGTAAATGTTTAAACTTGGTTATGCAATCCAATTGTGCTAACATTTGAGGATGAATATTTTTGGGGGGGCAGGGAGGATGTAACACCCCACATCTTACAATACTAGTACTATGCAAATGAAACATGATATGGTTTGGTCAAATTAGCGCCAATTTTTAAAAGTGCTTGAATCTCCAATTAAAGGGTGATATGTATGTCTAACATTGAACAGGGTCGAGTGTAAATAAGTTTTAATTCAAATTGAGGAGATCACAACCTTAAACAAAGTGAGAGAATTGAGGTGCTTGTAGGACTTAGTAAGCTAACAGGTAAGTCACCTACTTGCTTAGCTTAAATTGCTAACTAAATGAGACGAGGCCCGACGTCGAATTTGTCCAAGTCCAATTATGAATAAAGCCCGTGTTAAGGGTGAAACTTTAGCCTGTGTTTTACTATCATAAACTTGATTTTAAGCCTAAGAAGCATATAAAAAGGGCTCAAGTACATCACATTCCACTTAACAATTTGGGCCCAAACCAAGTGAAGAGAAATTTGGAAATGGGCAGCTAAGGCCCATCAACTTTGAGACCTAATTAGGCCCAAGTGAAAAGGCCAAGCTACAGCATCACCACCTTAATAATATAAAGCTTAAACCACACAACGAACTCTGCTAAGATCCCCTTTAAAAAGACATACAAGAAACACCTTTAAGTCATTCTTAGACTTGGAAAATTTCAGCTTTCACAAACTCTCTCTCTACACTTTCTTAACCTAGCAAAGCAGCCACAAGGGGACTTTTAGGGTTCTTGGAGGAGCACTACACCTAGAAGGTAGTGGTAAGTAAGTATATGTATGTGTTTAGTATGGTTTTCTTATGAAAAACAAGAGACTATGTTGGTTATGTTTGTGCTGAAATTTTGGACAGCATGTGTCCTAAGGATTGTTGTGAACTTTTCTTGTTGTTTTGAGGATTTTCTCTTCCTGGTTGGATGTATTATGAAGTAAAACTCATGTATATAACAATGTTTTGTTTTTTAATTATGAAACCAGACTACTACACCACTTTTATATTCCGTAAAAAAAGAGTTGTTGTACAACATCGTAATTGTGCTCTTAAAAGAAACTTATGGGCTGATAATTGGAAATTATTATTTCACGACCTTCACATAATTTGAGACTATTTGTGGACTATTATAAGACTATTTTTATGTGTAAAAAATGTTGGGTATAGTTTGGTTAAAGTTGGAACAGGTTTGGGATTGTCAACGTCAAAATGGGGTAAAGGGATGTAACGTGATGCCGCCTATTTGTATGTTGTGTAGAATTGTTATGTGTTGTGTTGTGTGGGATTTTGTAAGACTATTATGGCACTAGAACAGGCTGCACATGATATGTATATGAAAATGTGTATTAGTAAATACAGTTAGGGGCCGAAAGGTTGAAAGAATATGCTCGGGTTTATAAATACCCACTTGCTGCCCATATATTATTTTTTTATGAGATTGGGCTACCAAGATGTATTTATTGGCTGCTAATGCTAGTTATATCTCGTACTTAGTTGTAGATAAATATTTGGAGGAAGTTAAGGTCATCTTGAGGTAATAGCGAGGTCGTATAACGAGGTATGTAGGGCTACTCGATTTCGTATTACTTGGCATAAAACCTAGGTTCTTCCTAGGTACTTAGAGGCTCTTATCCACTTCGACATAACAAACAACCATGTATCCACTCTTTCACATGTTTATATGCTCCCATACATAGTCACTTGCAAACCTGCATACATACTTGGATACCAAGATACACGAGTTCGTTCTACTACATAAAGTTCATGTGTTGTTCTACCTCCTATGCATTTCATTATTTGTGTAACTTACTCCTTTCAATATGCTGTTTCCTTTTATGATTATTTAAATTTCATATATTGTATCTATAGTCCTACAACTCTAATATTATGACCACCAAAAGAATCATCTCAAAGGTAATTGAAAGATAAAGTAAAGTATAATGCTTATTGATGGGTGGTAGCCCGAGGGGTGGAAGAATCACCTAGCTAGGGACGATCCTATCACGAGGGGTAGCCCGAGGGGTAAAGGAAGAGCCTAGCCAGTGTTGATCTCAATATAGATTTACCACTGATCAGCTGGTCATTTGTATTACATGCTGTCCACAGATTATATAGTAAAGGTAAAGTAATGAAAAGAACATAAAGTACATGATCCCACAACATGACTAAGGATGGTCCCTTATTCTACACTAGTGCATTGTTTCATTTGAGTTATTACTTCATATATAGTATTTCCTACATTATAAATTCAATACATTATCTTGTACTAACGTGCTTTACAGGGACCTGCATTTCATGCTGCAGGTACAGGTGCTAGTAGATCTCCCCAATAGGAGTACAGGACATCTAGCTGTTGTTACCAAGCTCCAGGTTGCTTCGGAGCTTTGTGTTTAGAACTTATATTTTTGTATTGTATAGTTAGTCAATGTGGGGCCTATCTCGACCCTTATTAGATACTTTTCCTTATCTAGAGGCTTTGTAGACTATGTAAATTAAAGTGTGGTCATGTCTTGTACTTTAGACACCATGGCCCCAACGGCCTAGCCATATACATTTCCTTTTGGCTTGTTATTACAGTTTACTTTCTTAAAGGAATGTTAAATGTAGAAATCCCTTATAATATGTGTAGAGATCACATAGATACAGGTTGGTTCTCCTGGACCTTATTGGCAATGGGTGTCAGTCCGCCCTAATGGGACTTTGGGCATTACAATAATTCTCAATCACCTTAAATATAAAATACTCCCATTGTCCAAACTTACCTAGTTCAGCATATACAAAGGGGACATGTTGCCACCCCTTATATGCAACATGTACCTCCAGTATATGCGATGGAAGCAAAAAGCCTTATCAACCTAATATCGGTCAAGTTCCAACCCAAGGTAGATCAGTATGAAGAAATGAAAAAAGATGACAAGGAAAGAGCAGATGATACGCTTGCATGAGAGATTCTAGACCTTAAGGAAGCAATGAAAAACCTCCTAATTACTAGAGGAAGCAAAAGTCTAGAATATGAGGATTTGTGTGTGCAACCTGACATAGACCTACCCATAGGGTACAAATCGCCAAAGTTTGATATATTCAGTAGAATCGATGATCCTCACACACATTTAAGAGCCTTCTGTGAAAAATTGGTAGGGGTGGGGAGAGACGAGAGGATTAGAACGAAGTTATTCATAAGAAGTTTGTCCGGTGAAGCTCTTAGTTGGTATACACAACTGGATTTCCATAAATGGCATGGATGGAGTTATATGACACAAACTTTATGGATTGATTCAAGTTTAATACTGACATCACACCAGATAGGTTCTCTCTCTCTAGGTTAAAGAAGAAGTCAACAGAGACATTTTGTGAGTATGCTATAAGTTGGAGGTCAGAAGTAGCTAGAGTTCAACCACCGATGAGTGATAGTGAAATGACTACTATCTTCATTGAATGCAAGGATAATAGCTTGTACTATGAGAAAATGATAACCATGTTGGGGAAAAAGTTCACAGAAGTTGTTAGAATGGGAGAAAACTTGAAAGAAGGAATCAAATCAGGAAGAATTCAAGACCTTACAACTTTACAAGCAGCCAGCAAAGCAATTCAGTATGGTTCCATTAATAGGAGCAAAAGGAAGAAAGAAGAGGTATCTACAGTCATATTTGATCAAGGTCACAAGACAAACCAAATTCGATACCTAAGTCACCCTTACTAATATGCTGAAGCCTCACAGAATCCCTAGTATTCTCCACCAATTCCTTACCATGTCTACAATACCCAAGCTAACTACTATAAACCTTGAACCCTTACTTATCAAAATCTATATCCTACCAGCCTGCCTAAGCTCCAACTCACCAAAACTAATCACAGGCTATACCTAGAGTTCGTCCAAGTCATGAAACTAAAACCACTCGCAACTACCCTAAATTTGCTGAACCATTGGCTCAGTTGTTTGAGAGGTTGAAAACAGCTTGTATAATACAACCAGTTGAAGGAAAGATTCCCGATCCTATTTCAAAATTGTTTGATGGTTCTAATCATTGCGCATATCATTTTGGAGTTGTTAGACATGACACTGAGGAGTATTATGGTCTCAAAAACAAGATTGAAACTTTAATCAAGGATGGAGCTATCCAACTTACTGTACCTCAACCCAATGTGAACAATAATTCTCTACCTAACCATGAGAATCAATGAAGGTCACTACTACAACTACAAATATGCCACTCTACAACACCATGACATAAACCGTTTGGGTACTGAGCTAGATCAAACTTTGAATAATTGGATCGGTGCTCCATTCTTAGTTCGCTAGGAGTCTTGGTATATTGAACAAGAAGTCTTATTTTGTATTTGAAACTGTCTTTTTTGTCTCATTTTATTTTTTTGAAAGCTCAACTGCAAACTCTATGAATGAATTCACCTTTTTCTTAAACTACCTCTTCCTTATTACTTATAAATATTTTTTTTAATATATCAATTACCAAATCTGTTAATTTTATTAGTGTGACCCATAATAAAATAAATGAACGCCAAGAAACAATTCTGAAGGATGTGAGGATGACCTAAAAATGAGCATGAAAATATTCAAACATGAACAAAAGTCAACACATTGAATCACAAACAACTTTAGACATGTTTCTTTGAATGTAATAATTCTTTTATTTTATTTTATTTCGAACTACGTTCTGACCTGATCCTTAAGAGGGATATGTAGACAGCCCACGAAGGGTTCGGTTTTACTATAGAACATTTATAAATTTTCTTTTTCTTTGAATGAGATACGTAGGCTATCCAGGTATGATTTGATCACAATTAAATAGAAATCCAAAATTTGTGTATCATTTATGTAATTGGAACTAGACATGGCCTGATTCCCTTGGCGGGATATGTAGGCAATCCATATCGGGTTTGGTACTTTTATTAGGAAAATCTTAATTATTTTTTATGTACTTTGAACTAAATGTTGACCTGATTCTCTTAGTGAGATACATAGGCAACCTACATAAGGTTCGGTTGCACCAACAACATAAGTTCAGCGTACTTTCTTGAAACCAACACTGGGGCAGATTTTTATAAGATTTGAACAAGGAATGATTAGATCATGGCAAGCTACAAAGAGCATTCAATTTGTTTCACAAAGTGTCACATCAAAGAGTTGGTAGAAATTTTCTTTTACTACTTTATCGTCATATACTTACATATTTTCGATACATTAACATATATCTCCTTCCAATAATAACTTTATATCATTTTTAGTTATTTATTTATTATTTTTATTTATTTACTTTTAAAATTTATTTATTATAATAATATCTTTATTGTTCACTCTACCAAGTCTCAAACAGAGATCACAATGTCTGACAAAGTAAGATAGATGGAGGGCCAACAAAGCCAAGCTTCGAGCCAAAACGAATCAACAACCCCTCCCAACTAAGATTTTTTCTTTGATTGCAGGAACAACAAAGATACAAGATGCAATAATGGATTAGCATCAAGGACATTATTTGGCTCCATGACCTCGCCTTAATAAGACACCTCTCACTTTATCTTTAACTTTACTCATTTTATTTTTTTATAAATTTGTTTTATTGACATCTTCATCTAAATTTTGCAGGAAACGTTCTTTTGAAATCTATTGAATGTACATCAAGTTCACTAGAGGAGCCAACCGACCAACCAAATTGCACATCGAGACTTTAAGGAATAGACAAAGGCCTTTAAAGACAACTAAAGACATTATTCAGCCCCACAGACCCAACATCATAAACATTATTGAGACCTCTAAGACAACTGGAGGCCTCACTTATCCTTCAATCCCCAGAAGATAATCGGAGAAGTCATTATTTATTCATTACTTTAGCAGTTACTTTAATCTACTTTACCAACTTTACCGACTTTACTTTTTTGTCTCCAAAAATATCGGAGATGTCATAACTTTATTCACTACTTTACATACTTTACCATTTTATCTCCAAAGACAACTGGAGATGTCATGACTTTATTAACTATGTTACCTACTTTACCATTTTATCTCCAAAGTCAACCGGAGATGTCATTACTTTATTCACTACTTTATTGACTTTACCTACTTTACAACTTTACCTTTTTATCTCTGAAGATATCCAAAGATATCATAACTTTATTCTACTTTACCTACTTTACTGACTTTACCATTTTATCTCCGAAGACAACTGGAGATGTCATTACTTTAATGGCTTGCCTACTTTACAACTTTATCATTTTTTGTCTCCAAAGACAACCGGAGATGTCATGACTTTATTCACTACTTTACCAATTATTTTAATCTATTTTACTTACTTTAACCACTTTATCTTAAACATTGCAAATATTATTATCATTTTGTCTCCAAAGATAACTGAAGATGTCATGACTTTATTCACTACCTTACCTACTTTACAACTTTACCATTTTGTCTTTGAAGACAACTAAAGATATCATGACTTTCTCCACTACTTTATTTGTTACTTCAATCTACTTTACCAACTTAAATGACCTTACCTTAAACATTGCAAATATTATTACCATCTTGTCTCCAAAGGCAACCAGGGATGCCATGACTTTATGACTTCTTGGCAATTATACGATTAACAAGTACCTTTTAGATTTTTCACAAAATTTAGCAGGAAATATTGCATAGCAAGGAGATATGGAGCATAGCACAATGTAGAACTTTTTCTTAGCAGCGAACTGGGACATAGTATGAAGAAGAATGTCAAATTTTTTGGACGCAAGTTAAGAAATGAATTTCACCATAATCTAACTACACCCCTTTTGGAAGGCATATGGGTATTTTTGAATTTATTTATTTTAGTTTCACCTCCGATGATCTCAACTCTCACCGGAATCAATCTTTCCAATCTGAGAGACATACACCAAGAGTTTTAAAAATTATGTCTATGTAACTTCTTACTTATGGGTGTGAAGTGCACCATATTCATGACTAAGAGGTTGCTATCCTCTTTTTCATATTAAATTTATTTTCACTCCTCCCTACCGAAGGTTGCCTTAGTATAATAAGATTTTCTTTTTAAATGATTGAGTCGAACTACAATCGGTCTGATTCCTACGTTCGGGATACATAGGCAAGCTCCATGATGAAAACTTGACTATATTCCAACATCTCCTCTTTCTATTCCTGAGCTTTTCATTCTCTTTATAATTTGACTCGGAATAACTTTTGAATTTTTTCGTAATTATGCGTTAAATCAAGCGTCATGAACTACAAGTGGCGTAAATTCTCATGTAACTTGAGATATGTAGGAAACCCAAAACCAGGGTCCAACCATAATCTTCTAAAGTCCATACCAAAAGCCTTTCAAAAGATGAAGATGTGGTTGGCTAAAATTGGATTTGTTAAGTTTCCTTGGGCATGATCTCTTTCATCGATCATATCCAAAGAAAGGGGCAGTTGTTGACACCTAATTTTTACCCTCCACAATATAAATTAATTACCGAGCTTCTTCAATCACAAATAATTTAAAACAATTAGCATTTACAAAACTCAAAATATTTTAAGTGATTTTCATATATTATTTTCTTTATTTTAATCACTGATAATTTTATCACATTTGATTTATCACTCTTCATAATCAAAAATTTTTTCCTTTACTTGTCAATTTTAATTTTAGCTTAATTGAACATTGCATGAATTAATTTGATTCAATTGAAGTTCATATTTTTGAACCATCAATTTACAATTGAATTGATTATTCTATTTTTGTTGAAATTGATAAGCTTGTTAATTGATTAATATATTCATCCCAATTTGACGAAATTTGCAATAGAATTGGTCAAATTTTAAATCAAAATACCCATCCATTCGGACCAATTTACAGACCCATCTTGAATCAGTTGGTCCATTTTGAGATCAATTTGGCCCAATTTTCCCCTTAGTTCAGCCCAAATTTACCCAAAACCCAACCCAACTTCTTATTTGCGCATCACAACACAAACACTCCTATATTTCACGTACATATACTCCTAAATCAGTCTCACGTGCCCTTTTTTTCTCTTTTCCCTCATCTCACAATAAAAACTTCATCTCCCTTGAAACGACCAGCAAAATGCCAACCGATGAACACCCCAATAGTCCCCGACCAACGCTCCCGACAACCTTTCACAAATTCCTCTCTATGAGTCTCAATAGCATCTACTCTCTTGAAATCAATGGGTAAATTCCTCAGTTCGTTAGATTTGCTGACAAATTGGATATACATACTCATTATGTTCTAGCTATGGGGAGAAAATTTTGAATTTTTGAATCAAACAAATTCCCATTTTGACCCTATTTTCACCCAATTATTTGCCCTAATTTTGGGGGCTATTTATATCCCTCGTTATTCACCATTTTGGAGGGATAACACCTTATGTTCTTAGAAAACGAAAGTATCCATTGAAACATTCAGCTAATTTCCTGAGAGCAAATATAATTTCAAATTCAAAAATTGTTGATTTCGAAATAAGGAAACTCGATATTTTTCGGAGTCAGGGAATACACGATGAGTTTGTTGGTGGTTAAGGTTGTTCTCCTAGCTCCCTGAGTCTCAGTTCCACTGCTTCGATAAAGGTAATACTCTTAGTCTAATCTGTATTCTTCCTATTTGAACATCAATGTGTAGTAATAAATGGAGTTATCTTTTTGTGTTAATGTTTAGTTATGTTCATTTCTGCTAAGTTGAGAGCACTTAATATCATTATTGTTATTCTTAATCAATTTCTGGAGCATATGTTGATTTAACATTGGGCGCACACTTACTGGGATTTCTTACTGTATCTTGGTTTGTTCCAAAGTTGCGATTAATGATGTCTTGAGATAGTTCATTTTCCCATTCCTTACTTTAAGAGTTGAGTTTCTGATATGGGGGTCATTTGAGCTATTCTGAGATGGCTTGTGAATCTAAGCTTTCTTTGATGATTTCACGCACATTCTCCCCCGAATTTACTATTTTAAGCTCCAATATCTTGATTGTTGTTTGTCATTTCATCTTTGTCTCCTGCTGGTTGTGTTTGCATATAACGAGTTATCTATGTATGTTGATATCAAATGTGATTGCTGGTTGTTTCCATATAGATTCTAAGATATCGTTACTTGGCATTTTATTAGCTTTATTGACAGTTTGCGCCAGTTATTGGTGAATGCACTTTCACCGCCAAAAGACTATCCATAGTTGTAACACCCCATAAAATTATCAAAATACCCTTAGAATGGAATCATGCGCATAACGCGTCTTCCAAAGCTCCAAATGAAAATTAAAAATTGAATTTGGGATCAGCATGAAAAATGAAGTGGAAAAATGGAAAAATGTTCTCGACCCGATTTTTGAGCAACCGAGTCAGAAAAAAAATTTGTCATTAAATTCGAAATAGAGTGAGTGAGCACCTGGGGCGCGGACCTACACTTGGGATTATTCTTAAACTTCCTTGAAAGAACATATTCTGAGAAATTCGCGAAATACACATATCCGCCCCACAAACGCATCGCGGACATGGTATTTCGAGATCAAATATTATTATTTTAATTTGGTAAGGACACTTTGGTCATTCCCCAACCCCTCCTAATACAATAAACAAGTATAAGAGATCTTTTACATCAAGCCAAGTCCAAAGAGTTTCTAGCAACTAAGTTTTAGTGTGAGTCAATAGAAAAGTCAATTTCAAATGACCATATCTCTGAAAGTATAATATGTTAGGTGACCTATAATATATTATATCGAAGATGTTCGAATTATCTTTCCAATGCATCCAATTTTGCATCAATCAAAGTTTGGTGTAGAAAGTTATGACCATTTTAGTGAAGGAGTACAAAGTTGTCTGAAGGTCCGCTCCCTGAGCGCGTCGGGGACAGAATGTGGACCCTTACTGGATAAGAAATGATGTTCTTTTCTTTTATTTTGAGGGTAATTTCACCCCAAAACCTTTTGGAGTCTATTTAAAGTCCCAAAATGCACAAAACGTTAGTTTTCATAATCAAGAACCCCTCTCCTTCACTCTTAAACATGAACTCTCAAGAATCATCAAGAAAGTCATCAAGTTAGGATTTTCTTTAAGATTCATCCTCAAGCTAAGTTATTTTTCATAGATTTCAATATATCCAACCCGAATTTCCTCAACTATTTATGAATCCCTAATAAAATCTTAAATCATAACCTAGGATTTCAAGAAACGAATTCAAGAATTCCAAGAAAGGAATTCTTGATTCTTCTTTTTTCAAGAATCAGGGTTCTTCATCAAGAACTCTAAAGATTCCAAGTTAAGAATTCAAGAATCTTCTTCAATTCTTCCAAGAACTAATCTCTAAGGTATGTAAGGCCCTCCAAAAGTTATTCTACTAAATTTTAGTATTATTAACTACTAGTTTCTACTGAAGATCATAATTATGAGTTGAGATCAAAGCATCCCCCATTACTATTGAATTTCATCAAAATACTGTTTATGCATATTTTCTTGATAAGGATCATGATTCTTGCTTATTTATTATTGAATTAAGATATTGAGACAAGATTCACAACTATGCTTGAAATTATGAGAACTCTATATCTATTTCATGAAAAGTTAGAAAGTTTACCGTTTGAGTTAAGTCTAACAAGTATTTAAAGTTTGTATTTTGTAAGATAGCTAAGTAACGCATATATATTTTTGAGATAACTGTAATGATACCATTTTCAGTAAAAGAATAGAGACCAGTTGAGAAAAGTTTAAGAAAAACTAAAGTTGCACTAAGTCACAAAAGATTAAGAAGGCATTTTGAGGAGCCTTACTCTTGAAGTTATGAGCATTGCAAAAGTTATTTTGGGAGTAGTATTGAGCTTCAATATGAGTGAGAGTAATCATAAATTGAACTTATAAGCTATGTAGACAATGTAGGATAGGATCATACTAGAAGACAATTCTTCATTTGCCATTGAGATGGCCAGTTTTGGATAGATCCACTCCCTTCGTTTTTGTTCCTTACCTTGGCAAAATATAGGACAACTTTGGTAGGATTGGCAAGACGTTGTATCATCACGAAGCTCATAGTGGTGATTGTCGGTTAATGAAACTCTTCAAGAAGTAAAATTTATTATTTTACACACCGAGATTTATCAATTCTTTATTCAAGTATTTCTCTCTATTATGTTGCATAATATGAGTTGAGCTATTTGTAGAGCTAAGTATTTGAGTATTATATTTTTATACATCTATTTGCGCTCATGGATGCATTAAAGTAAGTATTTCTTTTATATTAAGTTGCATCTTGAAACGAGTTTTAAAATATATATTTTACTTGCATGACATACTTTTGTCTATTAAGCTACTCAAAGTTCAGTTTCAATGTAGGTATCCTATCTTTACTACTTTTTGGCCATCTTACATACCACACATTCCACGTACTAACGCCTTTTGTCACGATCCAACCCAGGAAACGTGATTAGTGCCGATTG
This sequence comes from Solanum ossicruentum, assembly GCA_025774065.1. Lineage (NCBI taxonomy): Eukaryota > Viridiplantae > Streptophyta > Magnoliopsida > Solanales > Solanaceae > Solanum > Solanum ossicruentum. The sequence goes on along the minus strand of JAOTQR010028238.1, from coordinate 423 downwards.
GGCACCTAGACAAACACTAAATCGAATTTCTGACTATAATAGTTAAGGAATCTACCAAACTTTCGGCGGAGTTTCCTCTGTTTTACTGACAAACCACACCTGCAAACAGCAACCCAGCATACAACAAATATCTAAACACATATATACGCGGGCCGACAAGGCCACCGTTCTATGATTCCTCATCAACGTTTTGATTTTATACTTATCACCACGATCCGCATAATACTTCATAAGAAAAATGTCATAGAACCGCCCAACAAATATATCATACATACGTAATCATACCACATGCAATATCCCACACCCACATGTACCCACACACCTCTATACATACGAACTGAATCAGAGGACGGGACAGGGCCCCGTCATACCCTCGAATATACATAAATGCAAAATACAGAAAATAAGTGTACATGTATATAC
>JAOTQR010028227.1:0-16410 GCA_025774065.1 Solanum ossicruentum | reverse complement strand
GACTCTTGAGCTTGAGATCAGTGCAGAGTTCAAGACCTACGACATTGATGAAACTAGCAATATCTCCGTAAGTCATTGACTATAGGGGATTTTTCCGTCACAGCAATCTCTGATCTTGGTCCTCACCTTATTTGCGAACAGAGGAGGCAGACCGCTGATGAATCACTCTTTCCAAAAGTCACTATCACAATCTGATCGAATCATGACTTTGGTGAGGAAGTTGTCTTTATACACCTAAAGTCAGTCAACTTGGGGCACGATAGATTGTTCAGGATTTCAACACTTCTATGCTGAAAGAGTTTGGGCTCTCCCACAAAGTGTTTAGCAATGTGGTAAAGAAGTGTGGCACAAGCATCTTCTGTTGGCTCATGAGAAACAGTTTCACTTCCACCTTCAACCTTTATGGTGGTAGAGAGAATAGTAGCATCAAGAATACTACGCTTTAGACTGTCAGTGAAATAGTTATCCCACCAATGTCTAAGCATACCAGTGAAACCAGAAACAATCATCGTAGCAGCTTCTTGTCAGAAGCTCCTCGGATTTTATAGGCAGTCACAGCTACACCCATCTCTGTGAGTTTAGTGTAGATTTGATGTTCTGCCAAACCATCGATGTTCAATTCAGTATCTCTAAAAAGTTCGAACTTCAACTTCGTCTAGTAAAGATAAGGCTAGTGTTCAGACTTTGACTGAGAATGCTATCTCTAGAGTCCAGGGTAGATACCATACCCGTAAGAACTACTATTCCCATTCTTTTTCTTGGACATTCAGTTCAAGGAAAATCCTTATATATATATATATATATATATATATATATATACATATACATACACACATACATACATACATACTTGTAAAAGAGACATAAAGACTTTCAAATCATTTACATGCATTCTTAGACTTAAAGGCCAAGTCACATTCTTCATAATCATGCATAATAGGCTAAACAGTCAAAACATTCTTCATGAATAATTTTCATGCATAGGAATAGGTCCTTTGGAGCACCTTCTTCAGAAATGAGTATGGTCCCTTGGGGATAGTTCACCCCGCCTCAAACCTCAATCAATGTCCCCTTAAACATAGTCGTGTAAGCACCTATAATTGCTTAATGAGCCATACTCTTAGACGTTATGTGATCCCATTCTTGTCATAGTCATAATTTTATCAAAATTATATATATAAATATCATTGGGATCAACCCACTTCATAAACTTCATAAATTCCATAGTCATGTATGCATATGCCATGAATGAGATAAGAATAGCATCGGTAATAGAGATTCAAACTTATATCAATAATACATTATGAAATTCAAGTAAACAAGTAGTAAAATTCATATTTAAATCATAATATTGGTTACCCATGCACGAATCAAGCTTTAAAGGGGGCATGTACTTTTATAACTTCATAACTTCGATGCATTTCATCATATTAGGTCTTAATTCACTTTAAAATCAATAAACAAATATAGCCCATACATCAATTAAATTTAATAAACAATAATATATATTGAAAACTCATATATAAAGTAAGTTAAAATTCATGAAAATCACTTGAAAAGAGTTTGCGTCTTCTTGGTTGAAAGCGACCAAGAATCAAACCCACATACCTTAGCTAATGAAGAAGATTCGAGAAGAAATTTGGTGAAGAAGGAGCCTTTCCTTGATCCCCAAGCTTAAGACCCATAAGAGTTCTTTGAAAGAGATTCGAGAGAATTTTCAAATGTGAGGAATGAACTTGAATGTTAGGAATAGAGTCTAGGTCATTAGGAAGTCTTTAGGCAGCATAGGAAGTCACAAGAGACCCTTAGAATAAACCATAATTACGAAAACACCATTACTAAAATGAGCTGAAAAATTGAACGTCATCACTTCAAGGGAGGCTATATGGTCCGTGATACATCACATGGATCGTATACTCATCCGTGAACCAACACTTAGGAAACATTATGCTTGATGAAGGTCCAAAATGGTAATCCTATACTTCAAAAAATTTGACAGAGTCATCTATATAGGGAGTCAGACGAGCCATGTGAAGCCACATGGGTCGTCTACCCATCCGTCCCCCTCCTTAGAAAAATTCTCACGATACAGTTCCGAGACGGTGATTTAACACTTAGAAAAATTTTACTTTGGAAGCCATATAGGAGGGCTCACAGGCCGGGTCACGTCACACCAGCCGTATACTTGGCCATGTGACTTTACTTAGCCCAAATATTGTGAATTTTCTAATGAGGGCCACCACACGGCTCACCACATGGTCTGTGATGAGTCCATGTATCACACGCCTTAGTTTGAAACTCTACGTTTAAGAGCCAAACACCTTAACAAGGCCAAGTGCCACTTTATGGAGGCTCACACGGCCATGTGATATCGCCCATGTTACACCTTCTTTTTAGAGGATCAAGCAAGAACCTAACAAAGGTTAGAGTCAAACCCACAGGGAATACATAGAGTTAAGAGAATTCACTAATTGCCTTCGAATGGTTAACAAACTTACTTCCCCAAAGAAAGGGTGGGTTGCAACAATCAATAAGAAATATAACTAAACTAACTATCACAAGAGAGAAGTCGATATGGAGAGAAACTAGGGTATTGTGTTCCTTATCACTCCCCAACTCAGTATCACTGGATAACCTAATTCTTTTCTAGTGTATAATACGTAGGATGACAAGTTATGTTCATCAACCCCTTTGGTCAAAAGTGAGAGGTGAATTTCACTATGCGACTTGGCCCATATCCATAGTGTGCATTACTAACCCTTACCTATTAGTCCTAGTACAACCTCTCCTTGGCCTAGTTTGGTTGATTAGATGAGAACACATCAATCAAATCCTATTAATTAACCTCTTTTTCTACTTATTACTACTTTGGTCCAGTCAGTAACACTAGACGGGTTCTAATGTTGGCCATTACTAAAAAACATGCAAAATAAAGAGAGTTAATTAATACATGCATATACACCTTCCAAGAATCATGAATTATCTGGTTTTACTTTGTTAGTCCTTCATGGTTCCCACAACCCTAGTTGTGGATTTATATTCATGCTATATGTAGATGTAAGAATTATGAATTGAGAAGACATAATCAAAAACAGTAGAATTAAGAATAAGCAAATACAACTTCAATAAGAATCACAAACTTAAAGATGAAATTCAATCACAAGTGTTCCTAAAGACTCTCTAATATGATCATACAATTTTCTCTCTCTAAATATTGAGTTCTTTGAGTATTAGGTGAAAACTTATGAAAAATAATCTAATAAAACCTATTTATGATAACAAAATTCAAGTTCTAAACAAAATAGGAGAACTGGTCAGCATGCCATACGAAAGCTGTTTACGGGCCATGTTACATTCCATAGCCTGTAATTGAGGACTCATATTTAGCTGCTGAAAATTTAGACTTCAACTCTACAACACCCCTCTATGACTCGTAAAGTTGTTTATGACCCATAAAGGGGTTTCGTTTGATGAAATTCTTGAAAGTCCAAGTCTCTGATCCTTAGGGTACGAACCATCTTCTATGACTCGTAAAACTTTGTATGGCTCATCTGCATATTCATAGAATAAACTTTAGAAAATAGCCTATCACTGGAATTATTCACAAAATCACCTTACGGCCCGTAAAATAATCTGAAGCTAGTAAAGGGTTTTGTATAATCGCAAAAATCAGCAACTTCAGCAATTTTTCCCAAAATTAAGGCCAACTTGTAATCCTGCAAATATAAAAACAAACACATAAAACCAACTAATATCGCATTGAGAACACGCAAAATTCCAAGTTTTAAGCATCAAAAGTACTGTATTTTGGCAGCACATCAACATCCTTAACTTAAAATTATTGTTTGTCCTCAAGCGACAGACATAATCTACATAGATAATACATTAACACAAAGACCTCAACCCGGTGGCATACATCACATAAATCTCAAACTCAGACACCCACACCAACTTTTCAAAATAGGATCGGATAGCTATCTAGCAAACCAATACAAACTGGTGTATGTGACAACACAACTATGACAAACAAGGTAGTATCAACAATCCAAAATCACTAAAAAGTCTAGTGCTAACAATACAATGCGAGTACCCTTACAAAAAGAAGTCCCATATCTGACACTCAATGATGTTTTCATGTTTAACCTTGGGACTATGAAAGATCATTCACTCTCACAAAGGATATTCATGCACAATGTCTAATACCATAGGCTTGCCCCTATACTCATGACCCAGACTTTCAACTAACTAGATTAGGATCCTTTTAGGACTTTCTAGCCTTGTAAAGTAGGCTCAAGAGGGTTTTGGTATGATATTATGGGAAAATAGTGACTAAAGGCCCTCCTTGACACTGCGTTTTTCTACTCTTTCGCCCTACAAACTCTGTTATTTTCATGTTATTCTTTGTTTTTCCTATTTATTGCTTTTCTGGGTGCTTTCTTTTCATTTTTGAGCTTTTTGACTTGTTTTCACACTTCATTTTGCTTTTTAACTTACACTAAAGCATCACTTATTTTTCTTGCACCCAGTACATGATTTTTCTTTTTTCGTGTATCACTAACTCACCCCCTTATGTTTGTGTTCCACTCTTACACCAATCTCCCTCAACTTAAGCTTTTAGCCTGTGTTGAGGTGCACAATATCCAAACTTAGAACTAGGGCCACTTTTGATAGCCACCCTCAACTTAGTCTTTTTTCTTCAATCAAGGTGCACAATATTCAAGGAAGGACCAGGGCTAATTTCAGGATTTTGCAACTAACAAAGCTAGGTTAATCAGGTGTTTTGAAAGAATAGGTACATGTTAGGCTCAAACATTATGAACAAGGGATTATATCATCATTTTGGTCGATCATTTCAGGCTAAGTGGACTATTAAGAATAATGGACTAAGATCCTTTCCTAATCGAATTAATCTATATTCTAACTTAGAGTAATATGGCAAGTCCTGAATTAACACAAAACACATGAATCTAGCAAATTAGGCTCACACTCACATGGCACTGCATACATTATCAACAAAAGTCTCTCATCTCATGCTTTTTATCTCAATTTACCCTCACTTATCAGAATAAACAGTGTCACACACCTAAATATGCATGGTTGCTATCTAATTACTAATCAAATTTTTTAGTGGGTGTCATTTTTTATAACAAAACACAAAAAACATGTTATATGCCACAAGTACTGATATTATATGCTACAAATACTATCTAAACATCCTAAACATGTCGGTTCAACAGAAAGTAAATAGTCACAAGGAAAAAGAACACAGGCAAGAAAATCACGGGATAAAAATTAGGGTAGTTATGGACCCAAGCTACTCAGACTTCACTGAGGCCCATAACTACCCATACCCCATCAAAAAAGATGTGCATATGTCCCTAATGCACAAAATCAAAATAAAATAAAATATTAGGAGTCAAAAAACATACCTGGGCGCCTAAGCGTCTGATATATACTGCCCACTTTTTTCAGGTGGGGAATGATCAAAGGCAAAGTTGTATCGAACTTCTTTCGAAGTGGAAAGCTGTTAAAAGAGGTAAACTCCACTTTCCTTGAGCGGATCCCTAAGGTGGATAAGTCGGAGGTCTTTGTATATATATGTATTCTAGTGGGATAATGACCTAGCACCGATGGATTGGAGGCAAGGTGAGCTATCCCCAAGGGTCCATACTACATTCCTTGAACTATGTTCCTAACATACGTATGTTTATGTCCCAAAAGGGAAAACAAGAAGAAGAATGATTATGGATCTACCTTTGGCAAGTAGGTCACCTCTTTATCCATTGTGGGGAAGACAATGGAGTTCCAAGTTATAGCTCACTTAGTCTTATATTGGTTATGGTCCCATCCTCAATATATATAAAGCATTTTTGCATTCATGCATCATTTATCTCATGGCATATTGATATACCATCCCCTTGTTATATGATTCTTTTTATATATGCCCTTGTCATCTAACATTGAATGCAGATTTGATAAGTCATATGCATTGTATGCCCTCATACTTAGTATATTCAAATATATTAATGTATACTTTTACCTACAGGATCTAACCACGTAGGGACCGAGGATTTCGTTCATCCACCGTACGACGTCTAGATTGGATCTCACGTTTTGCTTGTTATGGTGAGTCCTATCTTCCAAGGACAAACCACCACTTCCTCGACATATAGAGTTTAGTTATTTTATTTACTTTGAGGATGAGCACAAGGTATGTCTTGTCCCCCGTCCGATCTTATGATTAGAGGGACTGTTCGACAACTTGTAGACTTTCTTATGTTTATATGCTAAGTGTTGTATTCAGGGATTGATGTTATGGATATGGTTATGTCTCTATGGATTGATTATGAGTTTATGTTGTAGATTTATGTTATGACGTGAAAGATTCTAAGCCTTGTATTACCCCCTGATGTGCTACCAAAATATAGTACTTTTGATGCTTAAAACATAGGATTTTATGTATTCTCAATGCGACCTTAGTTGTTTTATGTGTATTTGTGTTGAGATTTACAGGATTACATGTTGGCCATGATTCGGGGGAAAATTGTAGAAGTTACTGGTTTTTGCTGTTGTATGAGACAGTCTACGGGTCATAGAACATTCTATAAGTTGGGGCTAGAATTTGTGAGGATTTCCAGTGAGGGACTATTTGCTGAAGTTGAAGTCTATGAACATGCAGAGGAGTTGTAGAGTAGTTTATAAGTCGTAGAATACCTTTTCATTCCCTGAGGATCAGAGAAGTGGACTTGTAGGAAAGTTATTAGACGAAACCCCCTTTACGGGTTGTAAACCACTTTACGAGTCGTAAAGGGGTGTCGTATAAGTGAATTCCAAAATTTTGATAGTTGATTATGAGACCCCGACTACGAGTCGTAGAAGCCTCTACGAGTTGTAAAGTGCTTTTGTGGAGTTTGCTGACCTGTTTTCCTAATTTGTTTAGGACTTTTTTTTACTTATTATGAATAGGTTTTTAGTGTTATTTTTCAGAAGTCCTGACTAGTTCACATTAGTTTTCAGTAGTTTTAAGGTTTGTACACAGAGAACTCAATACTTGAGAGAGAAAATTGTGAGAGAGTCTTTGAGAATACTTGTGGTATAATTTGATCTTCAAGATTGTGGTTCCCATTGACTTTGGATTTACTTGATCTTAATTCAATTGTGCAAGTATTTAATTATTCCTTCCCAATTCATAATCTCTTCAACTACATATAGAATGAGTAGCTAAATTCACAACTAGGGTTGTAGGAACCATGAAGAACTAACAAAGTAAAACTGGATAATTCACAATTCTTGGAAGGTGTATATGCACGTATTAATTAACTCTCTTCGTTTTGCATGTTTTCTAGTGGTGGCCAATATTAGAACTCGCCTACTATTGCTGACTGGACCAATGTTGTAATTAATAGAAAAAGAGATCAATTAACATGATTCGATTGATGTGTTCGCATCTAATCAACTGAACTAGGCCAAGGGGAGGTTATAATAGGACTAAAAGGTAATGGTTAGTAAAGCACACTTTGGATATGAGCCAATTCGCATAGTGAAATTTGCCTCTCACCTTTGACCAAAGGGCTTGGTAAACTTAAATTATCATCCTGCATGTTATAAAATAGATAAGAATTAGGTTATCTGGTGATATTGAGTTGGGGAATCATGGGAAGCAAAATACCCTAGTTGCTCTGTATTATTGACTTTTCTCTTGTGATAGTTAGTTTATTTTTCTAATTGATTATTGCAAACCCACCCCGCTTTGGGGAATTGAATCGGTTAACTACTCGGATTGCATATTGCTAAATTTATCTTGAGTCTATGTATTCCCTATGGGTTCGACCCTAACCTTGGTTAGGTTCTATTTCTTGTCAGTGACAGCTTTATCCTCTAAAAAGGAGGTCTAACTTGGGCGACATCAAGATTTTGGTGTTGTTGCTGGGATATAAAGCTAGACTTAATAAATTCATCAGTAATTCAAGTATTTATCCTAGGTTTCCTTTATTTTACTTTTGTTTTTATTTTTGTTCTTTGTAGGGTGTACGAGTAGTATATGCCCAACACTCGGAGTCAAGGCAAGCCCTTAACTCTATTTGATCCAAAGATCCACCAAACACAAAAAGATTGACTGCCAACAACACGGCCAATGCAGCCTTGAATAGGAACAATAATGATGATGATAGGAATGAGAACCCACCTCCTTTGGAGGATAATCCACAGCCTCAAGAGTTCAACGCTAGTGCTTACCATTGGAATCAAGAACCCCATGGCTATGGATGTGACTGGAGCTATTGTATTGCCACCACTATCGGTAGACACAAAGTTCACAGTCTCTAGTGGGTTACTTCAGATGCTACAGAACCATGGGTTATTTGTGGGATTACCATCAGAGGATCCACATAGCCACTTGCAAATGAGGCATTTGTTTGTAAGAGTGTGATGGGAAAACAGAATCTGTCTATGGATGCTGTGGGACTTCGTGTCTTCCCATTGTCTCTTACGGGCAATGTTCCATTATGGCTATCTAAGCTCCAGCAAAGTTCAAGCAACAACAGGGTAGAATTGCAGAGGGCTTTCTTAGCAAGGTACTTCATTAGGCCAAACAGGCTTAAGTTAGTAGACTGAATCAGTTGTTTTAAGCGATTCTTTGGTAATTCAATCCTTGCTACATGGGAGCATTTTCATAGATGCTTGAGGAGTGTACAGACCATGAGATTCCGGAGAATGTCATGGTGGGGAATTTCTATTGAGCTTTAGATGTTAATAGCCAAGCATGTGTTGATGCCCTCTTGGAAGGTCTATTCATGGAATAAACATTCACAGAAATTTTCAAGCACCTGAACACGGTAGCTAAATGGAACCATGTGTGGGAGCCCAGTAATAAACATCTAACAAATCATGCAAGCACTACTAACATGAGTTCTAATCAAATAAAAATAAATGCAGATATCCTTAGTATGCTTGCTCAGAACAGAGATAATCTGGAGATGCTAATGAAGCAATCACAAGAGCCTACTAATCCAAGGGACAATCAAGGAAGCCATCATATGAAGCATGGGATCTGCAAGGATGACAGGATGAATAACCACTATGTACCCCAACACAATTATGATATGAGAGATGGAAAATCTAGAATCGGGGAGATGCTTAACCAACTGCTAAGAGGGGGCGCAAGATGAGACTTTGAGGGGGATTAAATTCGACATTGCCAAGATAAACCTTAAAGTTTACCAACACTCTATGGTAATTCAACAACTCAATCGTCAGTTCGGACTTATGTCAATTCAACTAGATCAAATTCAAAGAGGCATGCTAACAGCACCAATGCTTTAGAGCAACAGAATACTCATAGGTGCCAGATTGAGGCAAAGTTTGGTGATAAGGGAGCACAAAAGGTTGAAGAAGTCTGAGTACTCAAGCTATCTATACTGTGCCACGATAATAAATCAAGTGTTGCTTGGGAGGTAACCTAAGTGGAAACTAGCGCTTAGGTGCCCAAGTATGTGTTTTTAAGCCCTTATGTTCTATTTATGCTTGATTTTTTGCATTGTGGACAATGTACATCTTTTTCGATGGGGTGTGGGTAGTTATGGGCCTCAGTGAAATTTGAGTAGCTTATGGTCCGTAAATACCCTAATTTTTTTTCCCGAGGTTTTCTTGCCTGTGTTCTTTTTGCCTATGGATATTTATTTTCTGTTGAACCAGCATGTTTAGGATGTTTAGATAATATTTGTAGCATATAATACCAATACTTGTGGCATATAGCATGTTTTTATGTTTTGTTTGAAAAATGATACCTACCAAATATTTTGATTAAATAGTTAGATGGTAACGATGTATGTTTAGCTGTCTGACAATATTTGTTCTTATAAGTGAGAGTACATTGAGATAGAAAGCACGATCTGTCACTCTTTTGTTGATAATGCATGTAGTCATGTGAGTGTGAGCTCTATTTGCTAAATTCATATATTTAGTGCTGATTCAGAACTTTCCCTGTTACTATAAGTTAGACTATCGATTAATTGGATTAGGAAAGGTTCTTAGGTCATTGTTCTTAAATAGTCAAACTTAGCCTAAAAATAACCAACTAAATTGATGTTATATCCGTTGTTCAAAATATTTGAGCCTAACATATACCTATTCTTTGAAAACACCTAATTAACCTAGCCTTGTCTAGTGAAAATCCTGAAATTAGCTCTGCTCTTTCCTTGAACATTGTGTACCTTGACTCGGGCAAAAAGCCTTAAGTTGAAGGTGACTACCAAAAGTAGTCATGGTTCAGAAGATAGATATTGTGCACTTCAATACAGGCTAAAAGCCTAAGTTGAGGGTGGCTAGTATAAGGTAAACACACAAAAATAAGGGAGGGAGTTAAGAGTGAGGAAAAAAAAGAAAATCATGTACTGGGTGCAAGAAAAATAAAATAGGCCTTAGAAAGAACTAAAATGATAAAATGAAGTGTAAAAATAAGACAAAAGGCTAAAAAAATAAAAAGAAAGCATCCAAAAAAGCTTGAATAAGAAAAAGGGAGAATGAGGTGAAAATAACTAAGTTGTGGGAATAAGTGTAGAAAAACGCAGTTTCAAGGAGGCCCTTTAGTCACTATTTTCCCAAAATATCATACCAAAGCCCCCTGAGCATACGTTACAAGCCTAGAAAGTCCTAAGAGATCCTAGTCTAGTTAGTTAAAGGTCTGAGTCATGAGTATAGGGGGAAGCTCATGGTATTAGTCATTATGCATGAATATATTTTGTGAGAGTGAGTAATTTTACACAATCCCAAGGTTAAACATGAAAATATCATTAAGTGTCAGATATGAGACTTTTTTCTGTAAGGGCACTTGCATTGCATTGTTAGCAGTTGACTTGTTCAGTGATTGTGGACTGTTGATATTCCCTTACTTGTCATAGTTGGTTTGTCACATGCACCAGTTTGCATTGGTTTGCTAAATAGCTATTTGATCCTCTTTTGAAAAGTTGGTGTAGGTATCTGAGTCTGAGATGTATATGTGTATGCCATTGAGTTGAGGTCTGTGTATTACTATATTTTCTATATAGATTGAGTCTGTCACTTGAGGACAAGCAACAATTTTAAGTTAGGGGTGTTGATGTGCTGCCAAAATATAGCACTTTTGATGCTTAAAACTTAGGATTTTATGTGTTCTCAATGCAAATTTAGTTGTTTTATGTGTTTTTGTGTTTAGATTGGCAGTATTACAAGTTGGCCATGATTTGAGAAAAAAATGCAGAAATTGTTGGTTTTTGCTATTGTACGAGGCAGTCTACAGGTCTTAGAGCATTCTACGAGTTATAGATAGGATTCGTGAGGATTTTCCAATGAGAGGCTATTTGCTGAAGTTGAAGTCTACGAACATGCAGAGGAGTCGTGGAGCAGTTTACAAGTAGTGCCCTGTGGATCAGAAAAGTGGACTTTCAGGAAAATTGTCAGACAAAACTACCTTTACGTGTCGTAAACCACTTTATGAGTCATAAAGGGGTGTCGTAGAAGTAAAGTCCAAAATTCCAGCAGTTGATTACGAGACCCGACTACGAGTCGTAAAGTGCTTTCGTGGAGTTTGTCGATTAGTTTTCCTAATTTGTTTAGTACTTGTTTTTACTTATCATAAATAGATTTTTAGGGTTATTTTTCAGAAGTCCCGACCAGTTCACATCAGTTTTTAGTAGTTTTAGGGTTTGTACTCAGAGAACTCAATACTTGAGAGAGAAAATTGTGAGAGAGTCTTTGAGAACACTTGTGGTATAATTTGATTTTCAAGCTTGTGATTCCCATTGACATTGGATTTGTTTGATCTTAATTCAATTTATAAGTGTTTAATTATGTCTTTTCAATTTATAATCTCTTCATCTACACATAGCATGAGTAGCTAAATCCACAACTAGGGTTGTGGGAACCATAAAGAAGTAACAAAGTAAAACCGAATAATTCAAAACTCTTGGAAAGTGTACATGCATGTATTAATTAACTCTCTTTCATTTTGCATATTTTCTAGTAGTCGTCAACATTAGAACTCGCCTACTGTTACTGACTGGATCAAGGTAGTAATAAATAGAAAAAGATATTAATTAACAGGATTCGATTGATGTGTTCTCGTCTAATCAACCGAACTAGGCCAAAGAGAGGTTGTACTGGGACTAATAGGTAATGGTTAGTAAAGCACACTATGGATAAGGGCCTAGTAGCATAGTGAAATTCGTCTCTCACCTTTGACCAAAGAGCTTGGTGAACTTAAATTGTCGTCCTGCATGCTATACACTAGACAAAAATTAGGTTATCCAGTGATACTGAATTAGGGAATTATGGGGAACACAATACCCTAGTTCTTCTTTATTATTGACTTTTCTTATGTGATAGTCAGTAAGTTTATTTTTCTCATTGACCATTTCAAACTCCCCTTTTGGGGAATTGAGTCGATTAACTACTCGGATTCTATATTGGTTAATTTGTCTTGAGTCTATGTATTCCCTATGGATTTGACCCAAACCTTGGTTAGGTTCTAGTTCTTGACAAAAATCGTTTTACCCTCTAAAAAGGAGGTGTAACTTAGGTGACATCACCCCCATAGCATGAGTCCTACTTTTCCATCCCTTAGAATTATGTGTTTACTATTTATATGCACTTCTAAATCGATGATGTGTGAATGGTTGCTATGAGGCTTGTTTGGCGACTCTCAAGTTCCTATTCACCATGTCACTCCTAAACCTTAGGTCCAGATCATGACAACCTCCCAATGGTGAATCATGGGAAAATTAAGGGTATTTTTGTCTGAGATATAAAAGGTCAAAGGAAAGATTTTAAAAAGGTAATACTGAGTGTATTGACACATACACAAAGATTGAGAGTACAATTTCAGAGAATACTTGGATTGGAGAAGAAGGTTCATGTACTTGGCTTTTGAGGTGAAGAATTAAAGAAGGAGAATGGAATTTATTCATCGCCGAATTCGGAGGAGCGTTGAAGCTTGCTTCTTCGAAAGATTTTTCCACGGACACCAAATTTCCTTTAGATTTTGAATTTCATTATCATGAATAATTCTTTTGGTAACTCCATTTCTATTTTGAATATGAGTGTCTAAAACCCTTATGTTGTGGATGTGCTATGTAGTTGAATATTAATTTCATGTTATGGGTGATGAGTGGAGAATTTACGCTTATCTAGGACTTAAATTGTATATAAAAAAATGTCCTTAATGGCTTATCTAGTGCCATGAACTGATAAAAAGTGGTGTTTTGAAGTAAAGGACATGGCTAAGGAGTACTTCGGACAAAAACTTAGTAAATGAGGTCAAAATTTGGAAAATAAATTAAGGAATTAGACACTAATCATACCAAAAGGGCAACGGCGACTCTCCAAAGTTCCCCTGACCTCGCCAAACACCTCACATGGAACTTGATCAGTACTAGGAAAAGGGCGAGTTTGTGGACAAAAATGCAAGTTGATAAATTGGTTGATGAAATCGATGTTACTAAGAATGAAAAAACAAGGCTTCAGACACTGTTAAAATGGAGAAGTGAAGACACAATTTGGCTATTTTCCAACAAAGTTGGTGATATCACAAATGCTCACAGAAAAGATGAACAAAAGGAAGCCTTGCATACTATTAAATAGATGATACAATAGCTTGTTTTGGTGATGCCCAAACAATGATGGCGAGCTTAATCAAGCTTGCCAATGAAACCTAAAAGATCCAACCAAAGGAGGTTTTTGATGAGAAATAGGACAATTATGCGACTTGCCAATATTTTTGGCAAGCTCAGTTAGTGTCACAAAAATTTGAAACTGCATCGCATTTGTACACTTTTCAGCTACGAATAAAAGGGGTCTTGGAGGAAGTTGTAGGGGAATCATTTTTTGGGGGAGTATTCAACAATCCTTGATAGAGCGTGAGAGAAAAATACTATAGTGTGAACAATTTTCTTGAATCTTCAATAGCTCTTTGTATAGAAGAAGGGATTTGCATTATTTTTGCTAATTTCCTCTTGAGATTAGATTTTTTGGTTGGCACAATAAAAGCAAACTCATTTGGTAAATTATCCATTTTATATTCTATGATTGGCTAAAACCACAATGCTTCTAGCAGGATACTATAGATTGTTATGTGTTAATTAGTTAATGGATTGTTGATTTTTCATGGGTTTTGTTATTTTACCATGTTTTCACTTAGGAATTGAGGGTGCACACTTGATTCTAGCTTAGTATCTACTTGTATGCTTGAGATGGCTGCTTGAAGTGAGGTGAAATAATGAATAGCCATTAATGTGTTGAATTAATGAAATCTCCTTAGAGATTTGGGGGTTTTCGCTAAGATTGAGGTGTTGCATCGGGAACCCATAGTCTAATTTTATAAAATTATCGTGGAAAGTTAATTTTATGTTTGAGAAAACCCTTATCACCTTAAGACCCACATACTACCCATGTAGATTCAATACCATTCTAATAATTTTAACACCCATGCCAATTAATACTAGTCAATCTATTTATCTTCCCTAGAAGCTTTATACTCCCTTGGTTGTGAATTTCAAATTCTTGGATTAATGATAGCCTTTCCTAGACACAAACTTTCAGATCTATGTTTAGTTATATGTTATTTTTGAATGACTACAAAAAACTAGAGCATCACTATAATTCCTTACTTAAATTCTAACTTAAACATTTCTCTGGGATTCAATTTTGACTCCAATTTGGGTAATATACTTTATGCGACCCGCCCACACTTAAACTAGTGAAAATTTCATTTAACACGTGAGATCAAGATGGCACCGTTGCCGGGAAAATGGCATTAGAATTTGTTAAAAAAGTCTTTTGATGAACTAGTTTATGGTAGTTGAACACTCTTATTTCTTTCTTTTGTTTGTGTTTCCTTTCTAGTGGAGAAATTGGCTCTAATGTGAGGAAATGGAATGATAGTATTAATGGCGCTGCTAGTGAGCATGAAGTGAAACTCTTTGCATTTGAGAGCATGAGCACTATTCAATTGCCCCCAGATGTTGGCGATGCGGTATTTCATGTGAAGGGTGCTATGTTGTAGTTGTTGCACTTCAAAGGGCTCTACAGTAGACACCCGAATGAGCATCCTCACAATCATATTAAAAACTTCTTGTATATATGCAATTCATTCACAGTCAAGGATGTTTCTCAACAGTCAATTCAGGTTCACTTGTTCCCTTTTTCTCTTAGAGGGGATGCTTCTAAATGGCTGATTGTGTCACCTCCCGGATCAATCACATCTTGAGATGATTATTGTGGAATTTTCATAGAAAGATTTTTACCACCATCTTGATGCTCAAACTATGGGATAATATCCAAAATTTCAAAAGAGTGGAGTTCGGAAGCTCCTATTTAATGCCTACTCATGGAGTTCTAAATCACTTTCTCTTACAATACTTTTAGAGAAGTCTTGATGTTGTGAACAAGTTGGTGACTGATAATTTGGTTAGAGGGGCTTGATAAAGCAATCATTTGCAAGAGCCACAGAATTGTTAAATAAAATGAAGCAAATACACAAGGCATGGTACACTTAAAAGGATGCAGTGGCCCCATTTATTTTGAGGTCAGCCAAAGAACAATCGGAGAAGAATAGGGAGAACTATGTGAATATGGCCAAAGTAATGGTCCAACTTGAAGTGTTTATGAAAGATATTATGAGTACTACTCAACTGATTGGTGCAATTGGAACCAGTGAATATTATCCTTATTTTCATGTTAATTGTGATGTTGATTATGTTCAGGAAGTCAAATGGGTGTCAACTCAACTGGGGTGGTTTCTGCCTGAGTTATCATAGATCGGTCGGAAATAAAGGATGGAACCTAGACTTTCCTTGGCATAATCAAGTCAATAATTGGAGAGATTATGATGCTTGGCAAAATCAAAACTTGCCTCACAAAAGATGCTAGATATGCTCCTCGGTATGAACATCCAAGTCTCAATGGTTCCGTGAATAAAATTATTTGCCACAAACATATTTTTTGTGGCAATTTTTTCCATTGCAGCTAGAACACAATTTTTTTTATAGCAATAGATATAAATACTTATCCACGGATCATGTAAAGTCTATAGCTAACTTTAGCCATGCTACATCTTGCTACGAATGCTACGGAAAAAAATAACGTAGCCAAAGTGTTTAGCCACGAAAAATTTCATATTTAGCTACAACATATTTTGTTGTAATATATGTCTTTTTTTGTAGTGTAGCCACATGATATTGTATTGTAGCAAAAGATTTAATTTATTTACCACGCAAACTTAAATTTATGGCTAATGCTATAAATAAGTCTCATGCCAATAGTACTATACTTAGTTACCAATTAAAATATTTTGTAGCTATAAATTAAAATACTTGCTACAGTCATTTTAACACTGTAGCTGAGAAGTCATATCATTAGCCATGAAATATATAGCATTGA